>JACXGM010009755.1:0-18480 GCA_016801145.1 Umbra pygmaea | reverse complement strand
TTACAGATGATCTAATGCATAGTTATGTTGATTGTCAAACAGAAACCAAACAAGTTGTACTTAACAGTACCAGCTTCTGTCGTAAAAAAGCTCATCATAGGGGTTTGTGTCTGATTGAAAATATATTATTGATATAGTGATGTTTTTTGTGTTGAAAAGCAGTATAGAAGTACTGTAGAATAAAATACTTGTGCTTCAAGTAGGGCTGGGCGATAGTACAATTACCTTGATTCTTGAAGATGGACCAAGCCATTGTTGATGGCAACAACACAACAATGTCACCAACGTTTATACATTGAAATTGAAATTGTCTAGTGCTGCTGTCTCTGGCTGCATGGATCAGTGCAGTGAGCAACATTATGTGCAAATGACAAAAGGCCACTTGCTTTTCCGATAGCACTTCTGTTTTGAATTGAAGGTTTCTAAAACTATTTAAACATACTTGTAAGATGCTGCACCAAGCATCATGAAATTGAGTGTAACATATTTATATAGTTTATTCCATTTTGTGATCAGCAATATACCTCTGGGTCTAATAATTGTTTTTTGTGTGCAAAGTAATAGGAGATTGGGAGTGAGAATATTGCAAATCAATTGCAAGATAGACATCTGATATGATATGGAGTTTAAACAATTGTCTGAATGCAGAAAAACTATCCACAGATGTTGGTAAAGAATGTTAGGAGATGTTTTAACAAACAGTATGTTAATCCAAACCTCACCCAGCTCAATGTATATGGGGATGGATTACTCCTTTAATTTGAGCAATTTTTCTCATGAAAGGAAGATAATTCCGCAAAATCAGTACATGATAAGTGTTGTGTTGAATATGGTAAATAGACATTTTTGTAGAGGTATGTACAGTGCATAGTTTTCCTTGGAAAATGTATTGACACTTGAATACTTGAATACACTACAGGTTTCTGCAACAACAAGATAATCAAATGAAAGGTACTCCATATGTATATTTATTTATTTATGTATTTATTTAACCAGGTAGATTGACTGAGAACAAGTTTTCCTTTGAAGCAACGACCTGGGTATGTCGCATAAAACACACACAACAAACACAGTCAGTAATAAAATGTTCTTCAAGTAAACGTCAAAAAAACGGCACCAGTTTCTCCAATTTAAAAGTACATTGTAACTTATACTGAATGAGGGGCAAAGGAACTGAAAGCAGAACTACCCAATTCAGTGGAGATCGTATGGATCTCCAGTGACAGCCATCCCTGAGCTCATGTCTGGTAGCCAGTCCATCTAAAAGTTAAAAGTTAATACATTTTTGCAAAATGCATTTCTCTGTGAGGTTTTACAGACATCAAATGTACTTTCAGATAAATGATGCAATGATGGGTACTTAACCTGTCTTCCATAATAAAATGTAATGTATGGCAGGAGCTGGAAAAAAGCTGTTGGTGGGTGGAGCAAACACTTCAGACATTTAAGAATTGGGAATGATCTTTAGACTGCAGGGAAGGGTGCCCCAACTGGCCCTCCAACACTGATCTTGGTTAGGCAAACCAGCAGTGGGTTACAGGGCGGTATGCTGCTACAACTGAAATGCACGGGACTAAAATATTGACTTTACATCTTACTGTATGTGGGCCATGCATGGCTATGTGTCCCAGTGCATTCTCACTCATTGCAATGGCTCACCCTATGCTGGACTGCTGCAGATAAGGCCAAACAAGTGATAACAAACTCTCTGCATGTCGAATGACAATAAAAGCCCCCCCCCCACTCTTTTTTTACCACTCAACAGTAATAACTTTGACCTTTGCACTTGTCTCAATCTTGTTTCATCCATTATCGTGTCTCTCATCTTTCGGGCAACTTTTTCAATCATTCCACGTCCTTAAAGGACAATTTCCGCGCAAAATGAACCTAGGGGTTAATAACACATGGGTGCCGAGTCGACCGTTGTCTAGGATATGTTTTCATGCTAATCGAATGTGCCCAGTTTTAGTGCAAACTGATAATTATCTTATAACGCTAGTTGTGAGGGCATCGATGAAGTAAACATAAATCGCTATTTTATACCACTAACAAGGCTCAAAATAGCACTACACTTCCACAGTAGCATAATGAGAGTCCCTACATACAAACTGAAGCATTGAGAACTTTGTAAGTATACAGACAGTTTATTAAAAAGATAATTAAGAGCTGAACTGTAAGCAAATTGTGTTTGATTTTAGTTTGCATCGCCAGCTGTGCTCATTGATCTGCAAGAATGACCAAAAAACCTCTTGCCATGGAAGATTCCCAGCCCTAAATCACATGAAATACATTCTGAGGGAACTATTTTGTAAAACCGAAATATGTGAAATATGAACGTATGAGAGGGTCAATTTCGTTTGTAGGGAACTAAATTGAACACTCCAATAACATTAAATATAAACATATGAAGATCATGACGTAGCATGTAAATTGCATAGTTTTTGCTAGGGTGGAGGTCGGGGATGGTGGACGGGCGTATCCAGACCGGCACTTTGTGTGTGTTTTGTTCTACATTGCTTGCGTCATGCAGACACGCAATTATTGTTTTTTGTAATGTTAACCCTAACCTTAATTCTAACCTTAACCTCAGTAATGTCATATCTAACCTTAACCGTTAGTAACCTCATGCCTAACCTTAACCGTTAGTATCATCCTACCTAAACTGTGAATGTTGCAATATAATTTAGAACGCTGTGGAATGTGTGGAATGTTCGGAGCAACGTAATTGAAGTACAAATACAGCCTAATAACGAAACGTGCAGTTCAAACGTCAAAAAACCTAAATATGTTGGCATATAACGTACGTCAGGTTTTCAAAATAGTTTCCTGAGAAGGTAATTTGGGAGAAATTCTGAGATGTACGGTTGGAGATTTCAAGTCACAGTTCAGCTCACGTAGCACACCTTTTGTGGTTCGACTGGTCGAGTCTATTTTCCCAAGATGGCGCTTGCCTGTATACGAGAACGGTGCTGTCTTTTAAATGATCTTTTTTAATAAACTGTCTGTACACTTGCAAAGTTCTGAATGCTTCGGTTTGCATGTAGGGACCCTCATTATGATACTGTAGAAGTGTAGTGCTATTTTGAGCCTTGTTAGTGGTATAAAATAGCGATTTATTTTTACTTCATTCATGCCCTCACAACTAGCGTTATAAGATAATTATCAGTTTGCACTAAAAGTGGGCCCCTTTGATCAGCATGAAAACATATCCCAGAGAACGGTCAACTCGGTACCAATGTGTTATTAACTCCTAGATTTTTGTCCTTAAATGTTGCATACACAGTACATTTAGCATTGTGTCTTTAAGCTTAGCATCACACCTCTCAGGTCATCAGTCATCGTCACTCTCCCCCAGCTCTCCTCTCGCTCAGGCATTCTCCTCACCCTGCCCAACTGACACAGAGATATAGATATCCAATTATTTTGCCCTAGTCCACAGTGTTGTTTTCTGCTATTTCTCTTCACTGTTTTGTTCCACCTCTTCTTTGAGTGCGAAACAACGAAGATTGAAGCACAATTAGATTGGCATCATAATCTCCCACTGCATGGCTCCTCTTAGCTGTCTTTGTGTCAGGTGAAGCGAGGAAAGTAATTGAAAAGGACAGTGGCGTGTGCCTTGTCTGAGAAATATGTGTGGGCTTCCTCAACACACAGACAGGGCCAGCTATGTCAGGGCCTGCTTGCCTTTCCGCAACGCACGGTGAACCCCAGGGCTTCAAGAAGTAACACAAGAAGCCTCATGTCTGGGCTGTAAATGAATGTATGTATATAGGGTTTTGTACAATAATAAGAAAGTAATGTTTTGCCTTAAGCAGAAAATGTTGTGTGTGTTAATTTCCGTAATATCACAACTGAATGTCGAAAATAACCTAGTCATGTCAAATACAAAGCTGTTATGAATAAACGACTGCTGATGATTAAACAGCATATTGCTGGAACTCGCCATTATGCAGAACAATGTAATCAGGAAAGTCCATGCTACTCAGTGAATGAAGCACTATGAATAGACTTACTGCGATAGCAGTCAAAATAACCAGGCAGTGTGCGTATAACATCCTGTACATCTGTTTCTAATTCTAACATTTCAGACGTTCTCCAATTCAAGGAATTCACATGACTTCAAATCCAGGGCAGAAAGATAGAAATGTCACTTTGGGGATTTAATCTAGCAGCGTTTAAGTTATTGGTCAAGTGCTTTAATTACCAGGCTACTCTCTGTGAGTACCACAACCAACATAGACCCACTCAGTTTCTCTCTGACTCACTCATCCCTGTCCTTTTTCTTCACCTCATCCTTTTTCTTTTTGTCTGGACATTCGCTGGCTTCAGAGCTCATCTGTTCGATCCATCAATCCCTTGCTTTCTGTCATTGGGACCAAGCAATTCCCCAAATGAAATGGGTCCAGGCTGGCTGCAGGGCTAACGAGCCGTGCCTTCTGTTCTAAATCAGGCCTGTGCATGAGTTGAGAAGGGAGACCAAGAGGGAGGGAGAGAGTTCAATTGGTCACCTTTAAACCGCAGCATTATTTGCATGCGCAGCCCATCACTCTAGGCAGCTAACCACAGCCGGGTAAATGAAGGCCGCAGCAGAGAATGAAAAGTGTCTTCAGAGATAAATCTGGAAAGAAATAACAGCCTCGATCCAGCCACGGATGCACTTCCACTCAATGGCCGGTGGATACAGCAACGGCATAAATAAGACCGGATTTCAGCCTTTCCAGCCAGGAAGATAAGATTCAGAGCCAGGATTTTATAGCTAAGACTTGTGGGCATGGGTACAGTGGAACCTTTGAAATGTACACACTATGCAATGAGAGAAAGGGTTTTCCCTATCCTAACATTGATATAGAATTCTTAAATGCCTTTGAAGGACTACATTTTATATTAAATTTAAATATTGATTATATATGGGAAAGGTTGAATATGAAATGGCCAATATTGATTTTGTTTACGAGAGTCATATTTAAAGGGCTATACTAGGTCCATAAACATTTGGACATTGACTAAGTTTTTTCAGTTGTCTAACACAGCCTACTGGATTTGAAATTAGAGAATGAATATGAGTTGAAGGTACATACTTAAAATTGGGTATTTACATTAAAATTGGGTAAATGGTGTACTTTTTTATGAAGTTGAGCACTTTTTTATGAAGTTGAGCACTTTTTTATGTGGATAGATTCTTAAGATAAATGTGAATTTACACCTGACAACTTGCAAGGAATCCTGGCAAAATGCTCTGCCCTAACAGGACCCTGTGAAGATAATTAAATTGGATAGTGACTTATTGGGCCCTATCTTACACCCAGTGCAATTGACTTTTTACACAAACGCATGTATCAATCCTATCTTACACCCGACGCATATGGGACTTTTCCCTCTACAGACGCGCGTCGGTAAATTAGGAAATGAACTTGCGTTCGTTGGGCGGTTCAGCGAAAAGAAGAGGCGTGTTCAGACGCAAACGTTCCCTGGTGCTATCTTGCAGTCCCCGAAAACAATTCCGCCACTGACCAGGAAAAGCCTGGTTTAAAGTCAGTGGCGTGTTATTCATATGCTATTTTAAGGGCACATGCTTGACCAGAATGTAGCGTGTGCACAACGCGCATACACTTTGCTCCTCTCATCTACACAAATGCAGCAGTTCTTTATTATTGCAATGCGTAATTAGAAGGAAAAATATTACCACGTAAGGAAGTCATTGTGGTGTCCAAAAATGTGAAAAATAGGTATACATCTAGTGTACACATTTACTCAAATTATTCATAATGAATTATTTGCACTGATATACATAAACCTCAAGGGAACCCATTCAATCAACAAGTATACACACGTAATTTGCGATGCTAATAGTAAAATCACCCATGTCTTTACTCAGAATTACTTAGGCTCAAGCCATGACTCATTTATGGCAACTTTGCCATGAGGAATCCCCCCTAGGATGGGTGGCTGTGAAGGGGACAACAGCTATCCGTTAAAGACATGGTTAATGATGACACAATTTATGATGCCAGCAAGTGCGTAAAATGCTGTTTAATCAAAAACACACACAAACACGCAGTGTAGCCTAATTGAAAGAACATTTGGCACACTGAAAATGCGCGTCAGGTGTTTGGATAGAACAGGTACACTACTCAAGTCGAAGGATTCTTTGTGGCTTGTTGTATTTTACGCAACATTTCCATGAATCATGGAGGTGTTGATGACATTAATTAGGAAATATTAGAGGACTTCAGGAGACGTGATGTTGAAATGCGTGCCAGCCACTTAAATGCCCAGAAATGCAGAACGGGAGTGGAAAGCTTATTTGACAGAAGAGTAATCTCGGTCTGTTAGACTACATTGCAAAAATATTACCATGCATTCATAACCTCGTGATTCAGTGAGAGTGAGTCCAAAACATCGAAAAAGTAGGCTATGTCTTGTGACATTTCTTTATTTACATTTTGTAAAAAGAAAAATCAGTAGAAAATCGCCGTTATAATAGCAATCCGCCATGGAACAAGCGCGCCTGCTCTTAAAGGGAATGTGAGATGACGATCTGATTGGTTTATTGCACGTTACACCCAAACCACACCTATGACTAATGAAGCTACTTTAGACCTACCCATTTTAGATATGCGTAGGGCGCAAGAATCATTTATCCTGCCTGTAATATAGCAACAGCGCCCGGGACCCTCCCACAATGTAACTTGCGTTTCGCGTTTGATACTTGCGTTTCAGATCGTTAAAATAGGGCCCATTGTCTTTTTTATGCATTTGTTGTTGTTTGTATGAAACCCCCACCCCCTTCCTACAATGGATTATTTATATTATGTTGTTCAGAAGATACTGCCAATAATGTTCTCTGGAAAAAGACATTAACCCTAACACTATCTACCTTGCCACAATGCTTTCCAACGACTCATGTGCACATTAGGGAACTGTAAGTTCAATCATGGAAGAATAGTTGGTGAGTGTAATCATCCCACACATGATCTGACTAAAGGCTTTTGTGATGGATGGGGAGTGTGAAAACAATTGGCCAGGTCGGCGACATGTAGTTCAGTGATCCATGTGAGCACTCTTCACCGTACTGAATCTGTCCAGGGACTTGCGGAAAAGACCATTTGGGGGGAAATACACAGGAATACAAATGACAGATCAACAACAACTCACACACACAACTCTTACACACATACTAGGGCAGAGAAACATAAATATACACTAGGCTAATTGTGAATAACTAACAGGCATGTGAAGAGAGGGAAAAAAGCAGGTGTCGTCAACTGTCAGAGCTGTAAAAAACCAGAAGTTGGAGCCACAGCAGAGGGAGATGTTACAGTAATCCCCCAACATGCCGCTCCAGCGGCTGACAGCTCCTGTCTCCAGTAACAACCACAGGGGTGCGGCAAAAGACGATTCAGACATCAGTGATGGAAATCCTTCAGCAAGGAATGATCTAAGACATCTTGGGCCGGAATCCAGCACCGCTCCTACGGACCACACCTCTCCCAACTAGCGAGGTACCGGAGACACCCTGTGCACTGTCTCGAATCAAGGATGGACCGGACGGAGTATGCCAGCCCACCCTCGACCTCCAGCGATCGAGGCAGGGTCTCCCACAACCCGGCTTAATGGAGAGGAGAGGTCCATCTATCACTGTCCTGAGGAGAGAGGGGTTAATCTTATTATGAACAGGCAGTTGGAGATGTACGTACAGCTTTATGAACAACAGCATCTCCCTTCTGTGGCGGTGAGCCTGAACCTTCTCATGGTGCATGACCAGCATGGTAGAAACAATGAGAGGGATAAAGATCATTTAGATAATTTACAGAGAAGTGTGATCATGGTCATTGCAAAACTGGTAAAATCATTAATTTCCCCACAGGGAGTTGTATCTGTGCTTTACTCTGGGCACAGATTGAGCAGGAGGAGACATAGACCATAATGTCTCGAGCAAAAGACGGCCACCAATACCTCCCACTAGCCAGGTGTCTATCTGATCAAATTACCGGCTGCACAGAAGCTATGAAGGCCTGTAGGGGCGTGTATGAGGGACAGTCAGTAAGAATAATGTGAGTTAACAGAGAAGGGATGGCAGATGGTGAATTTACCCGAGGTGGTGCATGAGTGCCCAAGCCTCCACCTTCATTTCCTGAGCGATACGGGTGACAGTAAGTCACATTATGGCCCCTATTGCCACAAAAGAAGCATTGCACCTTATGTCTCTCGGGCTCACTCTATGACTCCTGGAGCCCTGTTGTCCCTAACTCCTCGGGCAACGGACAGATCACCGGTCAGGATGGAACAAGTGGGCCACTTCGGCTACGGCCACAAGCCTGCAGGAGGTTTTTGAGACGAACGGCCATGTCTAGCATGACATCTCGACAGGCCAGTTAACTGCAAACATCCTCTAGCAGGCTGCACCTAAAATGGTCAATCATGGCACGTATGCTTCACCCAGACCCAGCAGCCAAGGTACTGAATTCCAAAGGAAACTCCTGCACCTATCTGGAACGTTGGCAAAAGGTAAAAAAGGCATTCCTCCGCCTCTCAGCCCTCCAGTTGATGGTGAAACACAGGACTGAAGAGGTGAGTAAACACATCGTAGTCATGTATAACTGGATTGGCCTCTCTCCAAATTGCGGTGGCCCACCCCATGCCCTGCCCAAAAGGCAGGAAATCAGGGCAGAAACCTTGTCTCACCCCATTGCCAGTGAATAAGTTGTGGACACAGAACAGGAGCAGTTGTAAAAAGAAGCCCTGTCAATGGGACACCACCCTGTCATACTCCTTGGGCAGGGATAGGTGGACTGATCCGGGGCTGACTGCAGTTGTTCAGGTTGTTCAGCACTGGACTGGGTGTGGTATCGGCTCTGGATTCCAGGAAGTGTTCATCACCTGGTCCATGGCAGAACTGAGACTGGCCAGTGTCTCACCATGCTCGTTTACTCTGTCAACGATGCCAGCTAGCTCTCCTCATCCTGCTGACTCCACATTATGTTCTTTAATTACAACCGTAAATCTCAGAATTTCTCATAAATTACGTTCTCAGGAAACTATTTTGAAAACCTAAATTACGTTATATGCCAACATATTTAGGGTGTTTTTACGTTTGAACTGCACGTTTTGTTATTAGGCTATATTTGTACTTCAATTACGTTGCTCTGGTACATTTCGTTTACCTGTTTTATGCGAGAACATTCCATACATTCCATAGCGTTCGAAATTATATTGCGACATTCACAGTTAAGGTTAGGTAGGAGGATACTAACGGTTAAGGTTAGGCATGAGGTTACTAACGGTTAAGGTTAGATATGACATTACTGAGGTTAAGGTTAGAATTAGGGTTAGCATTACAAAAACCGACAATCGCCTGTTTGCATGACGCAAGCAATGTAGAACAAAACACACACAAAGTGCCTGTCTGAATTTGAACTCGCGAACACTGGCATGCAAGTCTCAGATTTATACGCCCATCCACCATCCACGACCTCCATCCTAGCAAAAACGATGCTATTTACATGCTACATCATGATCTTCATATGTTCATATTGAACGTTATTCGAGTGTTCAATTTAGTTCCCTACAAACGTAATTTACCCTCTCATACGTTTATATTTGACATATTTCGGTTTTACAAAATAGTTCCCTCAGAACGTATGTAATGTGATTTAGGGCTGTTTAATTAATCTGATGAGGTAGGAATCAGAGGCAGGGTCTCTGAATCGAGCAGGATAATTTACAACAAAACCACTCAAATAATTTACATGACTGTGAAGTCAGAAACAAGTAAGTACTGTGTACAAAATAAAGTCAACCAAAGCCTGACAAATAGCCAGTATGCCGAAATAATCCTGGCAAATGCCCAGGAACATGAATGACAGATAGAGCTACAGAACTCTCACACACGCTAGGGCAGGGCAACACATCTTGCCAGTTTGTTCACTCTCCCTCTCTCCCACCCTCTACTTTTATATGACCCTTGATGGTAAGTCCAAACATTTGGTAAAATACAGTCTTGGTAAATCACTCAGTTAGTTGATTTCTATGGTGGGAAAAATAATGAAAAAAACTGATGTTTGATGTGTAAAACTGCAAATCTCCTGAAAATCATTTAGTTTATGCATGAGCATGATAAGCTTGTCATCAAAAACAGCCCAATTTTAACTGAACGATTAAATAACTTTCAGTTTCTTTCTAGTTGTTTACTAACCTCCATCACGCCAGCTTCCTCAGCCCTGTCAGTCTGCAGCTTCTTTCTCTCATCCGTGCCCGGTTTGTCATTGAACTCAAATATACAGTAACTCAAGGCTTAATGAGTGATCAATCCATTCATATTTTGTATCTATCTATCTGTCTGAACTGGTAAAATCTTTATTTCTTACCTGACTGACCTTCGGCAGAGCTGCCAGCTCCACAAAGGTGAACTCGTCTATGGCTGCTGTGATATTATTGTTTTATTTCAGATGTCAATAACATAATGTCTCTCTCCTAGAGTTTCTTTATGTAAAATACACAGGAGAAATACAACTTCCTTAACTTTGACAATTTTAGAGTTTTTGAAAATCTGTGCATGGTATACAAAATTGTACATGGCTTTGCTCCCAGCTATTTACATGATTTTGTCTGTCTCTGCTCTGTTAGCTATGTAAGATCCATTAGAACAGCCTCCATACATAACTGCACTGTACCCTTTTGTAATACAATCTTTGGACAGTCAGAATTTTCAGATAAAGCCATCATTCAATGAGATGCTATTCCAGACAACATAAAAACCTGTGGTTCCAGTAGAAGCTTCATATTTCAAATAAATTATTATTTAAAAACCCAATCAATTCTTTATCCACTAACATTCTGCTTTTACTTTTAATTTAACTTTTCATCATGGTGCTGAACAGGTGTGCGTATGTCTGTGTGTGTGTCTGTGTGTGTGTGTGTGTGTGTGTGTGTGTGTGTGTGTGTGTGTGTGTGTGTGTGTGTGTGTGTGTGTGTTTGTGTCACAATGTGCATTATATTGATGTAGGATTTGTGACATATTTTTTATTGTTGGGTTTAAATTGTGCACTGCCTAGGGACTGCAGATGTAAATTAGACTATGGCTAACTCTGGTACAATGCATCAAATGGCAACAATTGTTAAAAATTGTACATGGTTCGTAAAAAATTAAATGAATAAAAAAATAAAAGTCAAATAGCTTACAGTAGACATTAAGTTAGCTGACATTTTTTAATTAAGAAGCAAATAATGTTAAATCGATAGCTGGATTACAGACTAATGAAAGAGTAATTATCGTAAATATATCTGCCATATCTTACCAACAATTCACATTAAGCTATCTTCACTTCAATCCTGTCAGAAACAACCACAGAATGTCTGTTACTATGCATAACAACAGTATTTATTGTAGCCACCAAGTGTAGTAGCATCTAGCTAAATGCTGTATTAATGTTAGGGCAGCAATGGCCTCTCCCAGGTCCTAATACCCACCATAATATGAATATAGTAAATTGTCATGCATGATTGCATGGTTGACAAAAAGTGAAAAAAACTATTGATTTCAATAAACAATGTACTTTCTTTGGGATGGGGGTGGAAAAAACATATACCACCCTTACAAAGGCCTAACGATGTCCCTGGTAGGCTACCTACAGAACGGCAGTCTGCATAGGAGTTAAAATGGCCACAACAGCCATGGCCATTGTTGCCCCTTACTCTGGCTGTGATGCCCTGAAAATTATTGTATGCCCTACGGCCACAATGGCTTTTGTGCCCCTGCTACTGTCAAAATCTCGTGGTCAGCAGTCACTTTGATTGTTCATAAATTTGGGTGTAATGTGTGTCTTAAACTAAACTTAAAATGTACATCGTATTTCACACACCATGGAAAACCAATCAATATCACTATCTGATGATTTTGGAAGCTGTGAAACACATTGATTGATTCAAAGCCACTACCAGGAGCACAACTGAGAACAACCATGAAGGTTCATACACACTATTCACGACTATTTATTGATGGCTCAATTCAATTCAATGATGGAAAGCGTGGCAAGTGAGTGGCATGCTGGAGGATGCGTGAGTGGCGTGAGGGGTGAATGAAAAGTTCAGATTTCCTAACTTTATGCTGATTTCCTGCAAAGATTGTGTTGGACTAACCAATCACAGGACTGTTTGTAGGTGGGTGTATCATGTCTTCGGTTTGAACAGATAACTTTGGTTGCATTATTGTGTTAGCCAACACACCCACAATACAGCCACAAGCAAGCCACTTGCGAATCTAGCGGGAATAGGCAAAATTCACAACAGACTACATGCAGGTAATCAAGCTAGCTAGTTATGGATCAATACATAGCTGACTTATTTAGAGCGTAACTGAATCAAGCCTGTCTGTTTTGGAATGTGTGCGAGCAACTGGGAAGTGGTAAAGTTCTGACCTCAGACTGGGAGAATACACCTAAACACATTTTTGAAAGCTCTGAGAATTAACGTTAAGTTTGACAATACTCCACATGGCAGCATTAATGGTGAAATAAATTGTAATGTTTGTTTATTTAGGTCTTACTCATTAGCACAGATGATTCTGATGTTGACTTCATTGTGCAAAATGATATAGTTCTGTGTACATCAATTTAACTCCTGAAATTAAACTAATTCCACAATAAATATTTTGAGGGAGACGTAGATGTAATTTCAAGGTTTAAAACATGGTAATTTAAAAATGTTTGTTGTAAAACCATATCAGTTAAGTTATTATTCAAAGTATTAAATGTGACCAGACACCTACATCTAGGCGTTCAGAAGAGATGCGTAAAGCGTAAAACCAAAACCTTTTTTTTTCTAAATTCACTTTTTTCGATATTGAATCTTGAATATTTAAACCTTAATTTAAGCTGAATAACAGATGTTTGAGTTTTTCAAATACAATGAAAATGGAATTTTCTGAGCCTAGAAAGAGTAGCAAATAGTTAAGTTTTGCTTTCGGGTTCACCACCAAATTTGGCTTATGGTAGTATTGTTAAAGAATAGAGAAATAAACATATCTAATTTTTCAGCATAGGAAAAAACAGAAATTTTAAATTTTGGGTCGCATTGCCTGAGAAGAAATACATTCTGTTTTTAACCAATGTAAATTGCAGTTAAACCTGAACTTTGCTTCTTCGCGATTTAAACAATTTGCTGAATGGTAGCATTATAAACTATAGCTATAAATAATCTGCTCTTTTATGAAAATAAAAAGGAGTCTTAGGTGGAACACAGCCTGAAATTAGGTCTCAAGTGGACTCAACATTTGTCTTAAGGAAGTACTGGTAAAAGATTAAAATAAACAAAATACATTTTAACCTATGGAGTTCCACCAGCAGTGTCATCACTACTTGCGGCAGTAGGAGAGGTGGATGTTTTAACTGTTATAGGCAATGTAGGCTGTTTGAAGCTGTTTGAGATGTAAAGACCTGTTGTGAAATATAGCAAATATTTATTTCAGTTATTTACTGAATGAAAATTGCACTCACTGTAGATGGCATGCTAAATTATTGCCAATAGGCCACAACCAAACGGGTGGCCAAGGTTGGCAACGCCTTATGATGTTAACTCACCAGTAGTGGACGTTGATGATCTAAGGCCAGCAGGGGAGGTACATCTATTAGTAGATAGCACAAAAAACTTGGATAATGCTCCTGTGAATGTATTAAACTTAAAATCAATATGGGGGTACGTGTGGCATAGTGGGCCAAGTTGTTACATTGCAGGACAGTCTACGTTGCAATGGTCATGGGTTTGAGCTTGACCATGGGTTCATTGAATTTCTCCTGGACTCCTGCACAAGGCAGTGCAAATTGGCATAGCGTTGCCCAGGATTTGGGTTAGCTAACTCAGATTATCTATTCTACCACTTTGCTTACCATTAACTCCTTGTATTCAGATTGGGCGCCTGTAAATTAAATTGTGAAAGTATAGTCAGTGAACGTAATCATCCCGTGCATGATCCAACCAAGTCACACTGTTGGGTGAACAGTGTGAAAGGAATTGGCAACTCGGGTGACATGTGGTTGGATGAACCATGTGTGTGCCCCTCATCATCACACGGATGTGTACAAGGAGTAGTGGAGCTGCCGACATGGCAGGGTTCGAGAAGGGAAGAAAATCTGTGAAAAATATATTTAAATGATCTATCACCTTAATTAAACAAAGCATATATCTGATATACATGGAGACAAAGATTCACTGAGGTAAGATTTCAGAAAAGATCATTTGTACTGTACAATCAGTTATGGAATCAGGCATAAAACTAGATGACCAAATGCATTCTAAATATGCCATATGTTGGCCAATGTGGCTAGCTGAAAATTGCCACCATTTAAATAAAGTATAGGTGGTTGATATTCTTAAAATTTAGTAAACACTGGTCTTTCCTCATGTGACTGAATTAATCCAGTAACCAGGGTCAGAGTGGGACACATTTCCCGGGAGTTTCAGGATGCACCAGCCTATTTTGTAATAGGGGCAAATAGTAACTGCAAATAGTGTACCCACTTTCATTGTGTAATTTTCTACTTTACATGTTTCATTCATTTATTTAGAGAGAGGCAACTTAAATGTATACGCTATAAAACAAAATATCCTCAGTAATTACTACGGTAAATACAGACACATTGATCAAATAATCTAAATGTTACGTTTGAAGAATGAGGTTGTATATTACCCATTTCAGAAGACCTTGAAATGGGCTATTTTTGCAGTTACACAGTTTTTTTTTATTATTGTTTTTACAATCGCTTAGCCTAGAAATCTAGACGCATTCTAGTGGCAGCAAATGTAATTTGCAGCTAGGGTCAGTCTAGAAACTCTCCGTTGGCTTGCGAGCTGGAAAAAACAAATTCTGGTCAGGCCAATCACATCGTGTATAGAGTCTGTGGGCGGGCTTAATGTAACTACGGGAAAAACAAGTAGATGGCTGCTGCCAAACAGCTGTCTTTTGAATCTGCTTTGACCGCGACTTTGGAAGACTTAGAGTTAAGCTTTTCTTTGAGAAAATAACAAAGAACTGCACTGAAATCATTCTTACAAAAGGAAAGGAAGATGTGTTCGGAGTTTTGCCGACCAGATACTTCCTTGTTCTGGTTGGTTGTAGCGCTATCCTATTGCTTGGAGAGCGAATTTGAAAGACAACCGTTTATCCCGCCCTTTGGATTGAGCCCTACCAATGGTGAGTTCCCAGACTCAACATCTTGATGTAGGTTTGGCTTGTCAGGCTAACAATCGCTAGGACCCATTTCTGAATATTTAGGTTTCTTTTTCAAAACTCTACACACAGTTCTTATAAACAACTTTCAGGGCCCTATCTTGCACCCGGTGCAACGCAGCGCAAGGCCCGAACGCAAGTGTCTTTGCTAGTTTAAGCAGCTGTCAATTTCCCGTCCGACGCCCGCATCAATTAAATAGGCAAATGCACCTGCGCACATGGGCCTTCCATATTTGCGCCAATGGGCGTGCTGGTCTAACAGCGAGGTGTGTTCAGGATAATTCTGAGTGTATTGCTAACTTAAAGCATCCCGCCATTGACCAAAAAAAAACCTGGTCTAAAGTCAATAGCGCAGCATGTCTTTGTTATTTTAACACCAAATTAGTCAAATGCACCTAGGCGTATGCACAGCGTGTGCACACTATGTTTGTTGCACACACAGGGAAGCGCAGCAGCACACAAACATGCAAAAGATTACAAATAAAAATATTACGGTGTAAATCCTTCGTCATAATAGCAATGTGCGAAAGGTACAAACACACCTGGCTCTTAAAGCTAATGGGAGATGAATCTCTGATTGTTTTATTGCATGTTACACCCAAAACACACCTATGAAATAATGAAGACATTTAGTACAACCCTTTTGGACCATGCATGGACCCTTTTATCCGCTGTCAAACTAGCAAAAGTGGATTTGGACACTTCCAAAGCGAACTTGCGCCATGCACTTCACGCCATGCTGAGATTGTTAAAATAGGGCCCTCAGTGTTGCACAGCAGTTAATTTCACATCCAAAATGCACTAAAACTACCAACACAAGTCGTATGTTTAAAATCAACACATTTTTCCATAACACTAGCAACAGTTGTCACCCAACATCACTCATAAAACAATAAACTAATCAACACAAAGAACAGATTATTTCTTTACAAAACAAGAATGACCGCTCTGGTGTATGTCATTTTTTTGGCATTGAGTGATTCCAAAACACAATAATTTCTGTAGGCTCCAGGGGTATTTAAATCACTCACACACTGTCTGTTAATGTTACAGATAGACTTCCAAACCTGACGATGAAAAAATAGGTGTTCGATGGCTTTACATCATAGGCCTATCAGGGCTATGCCATTTGGGGAGGGGCCGCTCACTAATCCCCCTATTTTTCTGAATATCCTAGACATGGTTGTGACCTGCATTTCGTTAGTGCTTTCTAAATAGCCTGTGTTTGTATTGAAATAAGAGGCTGATACTGAAGTGATACCTCGCTCTTGCTCTCTCTTTCTCTCTCTTTCTCTTCAAGCAACAACAAATTAGTTCACACAACTCACCACTGGCATAAATGATAATAATATAAATGCATTCAACTTATATAACGCTTTTCTTCCGAGGAACTCAAAGCGCTTTACAAAGATTTTAAATATATATATATAACCAACTATGAACATTGCATTATAAAGTAAATAAAGTCAAATCAGGATTCACAACATGAATGCCAACTTTATATTATTGCTCTATATAAAAACGTTGTTTTGTTTTTATGCTCTTTCCGCCTAGTTACCAGAATCCGGTCACATATTGCAGGCTTTGTACTGTACCACTTAAAGACTCAATTTCGGTTTCAGTTTAGCTATATTGTAGTTTATAATGCTACAAAAAGGCTAATTGTTAAAGTCATGATGAACTAAAGCTTTTCCGCAATTTATGTTGGTTAAAAACAGATCAACTTTTTTTCTCAGGTTGTGCGAAACCTACAGTATAGACTCAATTTCAGTTTTTTGATATGGTGAAAAAGAAGATATGTTTATTTCTCTATTATTTAACAATACTATGATAAGCAAAATGCTCACCTTGGTGGTCAAAACGAATGTGAAGCTTAACGTATTTGCCACTGTTTTTATGCTTGTTCCTCCAATTGCAATGACTGATATGCCATTTGAAAGCTCTGAATCTGTACTTTCATATAAAGTAAAATATATATACACTCACCTAAAGGATTATTAGGAACACCCGTTCAATTTCTCCTTAATGCAATTATCTACTCAACCAATCACATGGCAGTTGCTTCAATGCAATTAGGGGTGTGGTCTTGGTCAAGACAATCTCCTGAACTCAAAACTAAAGGTCAGAATGGGAAAGAAAGGTGATTTAAGCAATTTTGAGCGTGGCATGGTTGTTGGTGCCAGACGGGCCGGTCTGAGTATTTCACAATCTGCTCAGTTACTGGGATTTTCACGCACAACCATTTCTAGTGTTTATAAAGAATGGTGTGAAAAGGGAAAAACATCCAGTATGCGGCAAGCTGATAGAAGGGCAACTTTGACTGAAATAATCACTTGTTACAACCGAGGTATGCAGCAAAGCATTTCTGAAGCCACAACACGCACAACCTTGAGGCGGATGGGCTACAACTGCAGAAGACCCCACCGGGTACCCCTCATCTCCACTACAAATAGGAAAAATAGGCTACAATTTGCAAGAGCTCACCAAAATTGGACAGTTGAAGACTGGAAAAATTTGCCTGGTCTGATGAGTCTCGATTTCTGTTGAGACATTCAGATGGTAGAGTCAGAATTTGGCGTAAACAGAATGGGAACATGGATCCATCATGCCTTGTTACCACTGTGCAGGCTGGTGGTGGTAGTTTAATGGTTTGGGGAATGTTTTTTTGGCACACTCTTTAGGCCCCTTAGTGCCAATAAGGCATCGTTAAAATGCCACGGCCTACCTGAGCATTGTTTCTGACCATGTCCATTCCTTTATTGCCACCATGTACCCATCCTATGACGGCTACTTCCAGCAGGATAATGCACCATGTCACAAAGCTTGAATCATTTCAAATTGGTTTCTTGAACATTACAATGAGTTCACTGTACTAAAATGGCCCCCACAGTCACCAGATATCAACCCAATAGAGCATCTTTGGGATGTGGTGGAATGGGAGCTTCGTGCCCTGGATGTGCATCCCACAAATCTCCATCAACTGCAAGATGCTATTCTAGTGGAAATTAATGTTTACAGGACCAACTATGACTCATTCAACAAAGGATTTCCTGAAGGGAATTAACCTGTTCATCCCCAAGCGTTTTTTCTGGTTTTGAAAGAAATAAAACATGCCCAAATCTAATGGAGTATATCTCCAAAACTACAAGGGCTATAAACATACTCTTGGTATCAAAATGAAGAAAACACATGTGAGTTTTATCCTGAAGTGAAAGTATTAATGTGGGTACTAGTGTGTCAGAGTACATAAAAGTAGA
>JACXGM010009754.1:16894-27256 GCA_016801145.1 Umbra pygmaea | reverse complement strand
CGTTGAAAGCACAGAGAGCATCATGAAGAACAAGGAACACACCAAGCAGGTCCGAGATACTGTTGTGGAGAAGTTTAAAGCCGGATTTGGATACAGAAAGATTTCCCAAGCTTTAAACATCCCAAGGAGCACTGTGCAAGCGATAATATTGAAATGGAAGGAGTATCAGACCACTGCAAATCTACCAAGACCCGGCCGTTACTCTAAACCTTCAGCTCATACAAGGAGAAGACAAATCAGAGATCCAGCCAAGAGGCCCATGATCACTCTGGATGAACTGCAGAGATCTACAGCTGAGGTGGGCGAGTCTGTCCATAGGACAACAATCAGTCGTATACTGCACAAATCTGGCCTTTATGGAAGAGTGGCAAGAAGAAAGCCATTTCTGAAAGATATCCAAAAAAGTGTTGTTTAAAGTTTGCCACAAGCCACCTGGGAGACACACCAAACATGTGGAAGAAGGTACTCTGGTCAGATGAAACCAAAATCGAACTTTTTGGCAACAATGCAAAACATTATGTTTGGCGTAAAAGCAACACAGCTCATCACCCTGAACACACCATCCCCACTGTCAAACATGGTGGTGGCAGCATCATGGTTTGGGGCTGCTTTTCTTCAGCAGGGACAGGGAAGATGGCTAAAATTGATGGGAAGATGGATGGAGCCAAATACAGGACCATTCTGGAAGAAAACCTGATGGAGTCTGCAAAAGACCTGAGACTGGGACGGAGATTTGTCTTCCAACAAGACAATGATCCAAAACATAAAGCAAATTCTACAATGGAATGGTTCACAAATTAACATACCCAGGTGTTATAATGGCCAAGTCAAAATCCAGACTTGAATCCAATGGAGAATCTGTGGAAAGAACTGAAAACTGCTGTTCACAAACTCTCTTCATCCAACCTCACTGAGCTCGAGCTGTTTTGCAAGGAGGAATGGGCAAAAATTTCAGTCTCTCGATGTGCAAAACTGATAAAGACATACCCCAAGCGACTTACAGCTGTAATCGCAGCAAAAGGTGACACTACAAAGTATTAGCTGAATAATTTTGCGCGCCCAATTTTTCCGTTTTTTATTTGTTAAAAAAGTTTGAAATATCCAATAAATTTGACCCACTTCATGATTGTGTCCCACTTGTTGTTGATTCTTTACAAAAAATTACAGTTTCATATCTTTATGTTTGAAGCCTGAAATGTGGCAAAAGGTTGAAAAGTTCAAGGGGGCCGAATACTTTCGCAAGGCACTGTATTTGTAGAACAGGTATGTTATCGCTGCTACTAAAAGTCATAGACTTTTCTTAATATTACCAATAAGCTAATCTTATTCTCAGACACATGCACTCTATTCACAGAGATTCTGGTTGCCCCTTGCTTTAAATGTGGCGTGCGTAGGCTACAATTTAAATGTGGCGTGCGTAGGCTACAATCCAAAATCATCCACATAATAAATCTGTAAAATGTAACTATCAATCTCCCACTACACTCTCCCCTGTATTTCCTTTGCATTGTTTCTAGTCCCCTGTATTGCTGTTGGAATTAGATTTGGAAACATGACTTGCAGTTATTATTCTGTACATTTAAACAATGACAAAGAAAGTTGCTTTGTTAAGCCCGTCCCTCAAGGCCAACTTTGAGTGGAAAGTGTTCCATGCAGACTCATATGCGCTGTGCGCAATAGTCTGGGGAAAAGGTTATCACTTTGCAGAATCAATACAAGTGCCTTGTATTTGTAACCTCCAGGACCTTCGGAACTTCTATCCCCAAGTATTAAGACTGTATAAATTGGTCTGGCACGTAAAATATGATCAAATTTAGAATAGTTATCATCAGTATTGATGAGTTACACACACATTAGATTCTGCCCCCACACACACATAAACGCACAGAATGATTCATACATACAAATACACACAAACACACACACACGTATAATGACACTTTTCACACACAGCACATACACTGCTACTGTTTATTACCTATACGGTGCTGGTACTTCTTATAAAATAGTTGTAATTGCTGTGTAATGATTTTTATTTAAATTTTCATTGTATTAGCATATAACTGTTGGTCAACAACGGATGTGACAAATACAATTCGATTTTATACACTCAGAAAAGTGCAACTATCTTTTTAACTAAAGCAAAGCATTAGAGAAACAGAAGACAAACATAGTAATTTACTGCAGCAAGAACAACTGAAGACCACATTTTTTTCACACACACGTTCATTTTGCTATCCTTGTGTGCACTTTGGAGCTCACCAAAACTCCTTGTGTCAGGTGCCTGTGAGTTCAATTGTGGTTATGTAGTTGATTAATGTATAGCCATCAATGCGTGTATCAAGTAAAGGTATCTTTGTTAAACAAGCAGTGTGATAGGAATTGGACTGGCTTGGTGACACATGTTTGGAGAAAGCATGTGATTGATACCCCCAATCAATAAAGTCCTTAAGGACTGACAATATTGTACAGACTGATTATTTATGTTTATTGGTTGTCTATTTGTTGGTCTTGTGCAATAGCTACCCTCTGGTACATTGCACTCCTGCACTACAATGTGAACCTGTTTATTTACGATGCTTCATGCCTGTATATAGTTCTATCGTTTACCATAGTTCTACATTTGTATTGTTAAACTGTATGCATGTTTGCACCGTGGGTTAACTCATATGCACTCCTGAAGATATGCTACAGGGGGCGACAAACTCTCCCCTTTAAATGATTTCACCATTTCCCGGCTTTAAAATTCAAAACAAAACTAATTATGTCATTTCCCGTGCTGCACTACGACTAGAACAATCTTTGACGGTTATTAAAATTAAACAAAAAAATAAAATAAATTAATAGGAGCAATGTTGAGCAAATGTGAATACCAATATGGATTAAGCTAACGATTACACACCACATGCATTTTGTTAAAAAATATAATTTGACCGTTTCCATTTCTATTCATTAGTTGCCCCTGTGCTCCGTGTCACCAGTGTGTGTAGAGCAGCCGAGGCGACGCGTTGGCGCCATTTTCAAACTTCTGCTGCAGGAGAATAGTGTCAGGGTTGGAAACATTTAACCAATTCAAATGTTTAGAATAGCATTTAGTCGAGGAATTATTATTTTTTGACACACATTTTAATTACTTTATGGACGAGGACGTTTTATCCTCAAGGTAAGCATGTTAACCTTTACGTTGCATCGTTAGCTAGTCAAGTTAGTTACCACACTGAACGTCACCATAACGTTATCTACCGACAAATACACAGTCAATGTATCTTTACCAACTACATGTTTTGAACACGTAACTTTTATAATAGTATGCTAGCCAGCAAATGTGCAACAATAACGTCACCATTTAACGACCCTTTCATATACAGTAGATACGTAGTTCCGAAGTGGTTTTTCGTTTCTTGGGTGTGGAGATAATTTAAACTGACACTACAGTACTAGTTCGAAGGTTTTTTGTAATTTGACAAAAGGCGCAAGTTTGAGGCGACTTCAAATATGTATGTATAAGGACGCGTTATGTTGTAATAAATTGTTGTAGGTGTTTCGTTGTTAAAATAAGTGCATTAATCAAAGTTAGTTGTAATTCATGGTTTAATTTCGATAGGACAGAGTCGGGCTACGTCGGCGTCACACCCCCGTCTCGGTGCGCGTGCCATAGGTTTGCTCCGGGACCCTCCCCAAACCCCCCTCCATAATGGACCCCTCCCCCATTTGGTAAAATAAATGATTAGTTAGCTAAGGTTAACCAAAATTGCTTATCATAATAAATGTATTACGCTAGGAAGAAGTTTAACAAATCACTCAATTTAATTCACGGATAACACAGGCACATCGGTGTGGGGAAATGGAAACGACATGTCTGATCAGCATTTTTCTTGTCGACCTAACAAACGTAGTGTCACATTTTTAAACATAAGGTATATCATATGAACACCGGCAGATTAAATATCAAAAACAATGAAATGTAACCTGAAGTCGTTACATCTTTGCGATTTCTTGATTGCAGCTATTTAAAGGTTGTCAGATGGAATCTCAACATTGCTAGATATTACAAAGCTTTGCGGTAACATTGTTACAAATGTTAATTCTCCCACGTAGAAATGTTTCTATGTAGCTACATGCCAAAATATATATACTAATATGTGTGTATATATATATATAATTGAAGCTCATTGCATTTGCCCAACTTGCACTTTCCCTTTATTTGATCATCAAGCTGTACAGTAGTTTAAAACGTATATTTTAAATAGTTGAAACATTTTCCTATTTCTGTATCATTAGCCCTATTCTTGCAATAAGTTTACCTCTTCAAGAATGCATTGGTTGATATAGTATAATTTGTGTAACAAAATGTCTACAAAATATGTTGAATCATTTCTAGTAAGAGATGTAGAACCGGTAACTGTTAAAATATTACTTGAAATGATACTCGTGACAACCAGAGACCACCATATCTAACCCTCTAGGTGCGTTTGTAACTGCGTCATCATTGCCACGTACTGTACTTTCCACTGTAAAATATAAATATAGTTCAAATAGTTTAATTTCTTTGTACTTTGTGAATGCCTGATCGGATATTCTTATTCTCATTATGTGAAACAAAGATGTATAGCATTTAAAAAGCATTTTTCCAATGTAGAAAAAATTATACAGCACTTTGTATAGAAAGGAGAGAAAATAATGTAGGGACATGACACTTCACTGCCTAGGGTTAAAAAGTTGTTACACTAGATCTCAATGTAACATTCTACTGAATACAGGATCCTACTAAACCTTTAAATTGAAGCTATATTCTTAGGCATGATTTACATTGGTGATAAGTAGTGGTGAAATAAGACCCAACCGTTGCTGTGTAGGGTACTCAAGCTTAAACATCCAAGCACCATACCAGGATATTTCATGTAATGTGTTTGTATATGTGTGTTTGTATATTGTGTTTGTATACGTGTACACTAATATATCAAATACCCTAACTCATTTCAGTCGTTAGATTGTAGTCACAATTTCTTCAAGCTATGAAACTGCTATGAAACAGGTGTTCTTTCAAATTTCTATATATCTATTGTATTTGAACTCATGAGAGTATATGACCTCAGACATCCATAGATCTACTATCACCCCTATTCCTCTAGGTAGGTTATTCCCTGGTGACTGTCTGACTAGTTTGAGTAGCTTTTTCAAAGTGTTTTTTAGTTGTGTGTGCATCTTATCTTTAATTTGTTTTCCCATTGGAGTTGATTTGCTTGTATGCTTTGCTTGCACAGGATAGGATTTTGGACTTGATATTTCTGAGGTTGGCTATATTGGCTTTTTCATCTTAGCTTACACCCTGAGACCTACCGGTAGGCTAGGAAATACTGTCAGTTACTGTGAGTTCGATTGTGTTTGCCCATGCAATCATCTTTTAGAATTTAGAATATAATGATTAAGCATGTGTACAGGTCCAAGTTGACAAAATTATGCAAAATAACCAAACAGAAGTTGCCTTTTGAGATGGAAGTCGACTGCCAAGTCAGCTATGATATGTTTTGCTTGAGAATCAGAAACTCAGATGTGTGTGAATTCTAAACATTATGGTTAGGATTGTGATATTTTAGGCCTTTGTCTTTATTTTTGTATTGTGTGTGTGCGCGTGTTTGTGCGTGCGTGCGTGCGCGTGTTTGTGGACGGTTGAGGCCCTTTGGTAAAGCTATCTGTAGATCCAGAACTCCATTTTCTTCACTTTGTGTGCTTGCTCTCTTCCTTCCACTCCACACTGATCTGAACCCAGTCAATATATTTCAATGCTGCTTTTCTGTTTGAACGACAGTGTTGGCCGGACAACCCAAAGGTTGGTGAGACTCACATTTTTTATTTTATTTTTTACAAATATTTTTTGTATTGTTCCCCCCTGACCCTTTTCTTGTTAATCACCCGCTCGTCCTTTTTCTTTGCTGCTAAATATGAAAATGGAACTCGTGCTAAGCTTGGAAAGTCGTGTCTGTTTTTTTGTTCAACTCAGGGGCGTTTATTTGTGGTTTGGGGCTTATTACCCTTTGCTGTGAGAACTTTGCATTGTCGCTGTGGCAAAATTCACCACACAAATGCGCAACAACACTTTCCTTAATTTTTATTTCCCTCTGCTTTTCTGCAACCTAGCCTGCTCCCTTCCCCCCCACTCTTTCTCTCTCTCCCTCCCTCCCTCGCTCTTTCTCTCTCTGTTGGCGGAGTGAAAGCCTTGGCAAGATGACAAGAAACTGAGGCGAGTGGCGGCTGCCGCTGCCTGGACTGGCGCAGCCCAGACTAGACAAAAACATACCCTCGCAAATCAATTTTTTCCCGCCAGACCTTTACCCCCACGACCCCCAAATTTCACACCCGTCTCCCTTGATACCTTGTCTGTGTCCTGATTTTTTTGTAGATTTTTCAGTGGCTCTGAAAATGTTGATTTTTATTGTAGAAAGTGATGCCGCGGGAAAAAGAGTAACAGCTCGTCTTGCCTTTTTATGCCTACTAAGTTCCCCGAGCCTCCTCACTAGCTTCAGCGTAGAGCCGAGAGAGACTGCACTCAGCACAGCACAGGAGCCTGCCCTGGGGCCTGGTGGAGGGAGGTAGAACTAGGACTATGGTTTTGGCTTTAGTAAGGTGGCATTTTCTTCTTGTTTAACCTTTATTTAAAAAAAGAAAAAACTCCCATTGAGGTCAGAATACCTCTTTTAAAAATTTTGTATTTTGATTTATTTAATTTTTTACAGGGAAGAGCTGACTGGTTAAATTGTTGGTGTGTTGTTAAGTATTTTGGGGGGATGAGGTTTTGGGGGCAAATTTTAGAACTGGTTTCACAAACCCTCCCCATTAGGAAGGGAGCTCACAAAGCTGCTTCTTTGGCCTTTTTTTCCCCTGAAATTAGGCTACGGTCGGGTTGTTTCCCAACTTAAACGTGTTGTGTGTTTTCCTTTTCATTATTTGTAGTTGTTACTAGTGATGCAAATTTCCGTGAGTAATGTTAATTTCTTTCTCCTTGTTTTCCTTTAGAGTCAGTGTGGAGCTAATGGTGAAGTTGGGAGAGGGTGTAGATAAGAGAGGGAGTACATTGGCCTTCAGCACATTTGAAGAGGTGCATCAATATAATGAGAACTGGGCTGCTACACACAAGGTGTGAGCTCGATTGAATTCAAAGAGGGTCCGATTGTCATTGGCCCACCTCCTTTCTTTTTTAATTATTTTGAACAAAGACTTGAGGTAAGTGAAAGCCTTTTCTCTCTCTCTCTCTCTGTCTGTTTCAGGTCTACTACCCCATACATCTCCCTCTTTCTGTCCCTCTCTGCCTCTCTTTCTGCTAGGCCCCCCCCCTCTTCCTTTTCTTCTGCATCCACTTTCTGCCTTGCTCTTTCTCGTTCATTCTCTCTCTCGCCACCCTCTCCCTCACTGCTTGCTCTTTCTGAATGAGTCTCTGGCAATAGAGGCAAAAAACGGCCGCTTTCTGGCTTAGTTCTGACGTGATCACTGACAAAAAAAAAGAGTATATTAATGCTTGTTGCAATGTCAGCCTGCTTTTCTTTAGTGAATAACATCGAATGTGGTTGTGTGGCACTGGTCTTTGCAGTAGGCTGGCAGCCTTTTGGAATTACCTTCTGTTCTTTCCATGGTTTTAAATGTGTAATTGCATGAAAAGTTATATTAATACTGTCTGGTTTTATTCTGGCCCTTCCAGCATGCTATTTGACCTTGACTTTTTTTCCGTGTTCACTGAGTAGGGTTAAAATCGTCGGGATTCTGTTTGAAATCATAAAATATGGAAAATTAATGTTAATTTGGTTAATAGGAATTCATATAAATTTAATCTACATGAAATGTTAGATTTTGGGTCTACTTTATCCATTGGATATCCAACTTATTCAAGTGTAAAAAGTTTAAGCACACCATATACTGTGGTTTGTGCTTGTTAGGTTTCCACCCCCTTTCCAGTGTTCTTTATACAAGTACGATTAATTACAAATATATATTTTTATAAATCACAAGTAAAGGGATATTTATGGTGTTTTTTCTAGCTTTTAGAGTTTAAAATTTTTTTTTTATTTCAGTCTAGTCTCTCTAACCAGGTCACTGAAGATATTACAAATGTCTTGATAAAATTAGTGACCTATAATAACGGATTTATTAAATGTCACTGGTCTGTGTTTTGCCACATAAATTGTTTAATATGCACCAGATTTAAGGGCCACATCAGTTCTACTAAAACTGCTAAGCGGTTTTTTCTATGTTTCAATAAGCCTTAAAATGCACTGTAGTTTGCATTTTTTGCCAATTTCAAATGTACATTCAACATAACATGTAAGTACAGTTTGATTCGAGGGCCAAATCATTTCTGTTTTAACTGCCAGTGCCAAGAACCGAGCCCTTATTGCAGCCACACTATTTGAGGCCTCGTGCCTCCTCATCCCTATAATCCTTTTTCTTGCCCCCCCTCCCTCCCCCTGTATCATCCCACTTTCTTTGAGGTGTTTGTCTTGTGGTTACTCAGTTAAATGGAGATCAGGTGCACCGCTGCTTGTCAATGTCACACCTTTTCTCTTATGTTCTCAATTTTCTAGTTCTGTTCACTTTTTATCTTTTCATAAACTCTGTCTCTCTCTCTCACACACACACACACACACACTCACACACACACAGTCATGTTGGAGGATAATCTTGTCTTGAAGATGGTGAATTAAAACAAAGCCAAACACTTTTGATAAATCCCTGCTGCCATGGGTGTTCCATGTCCATTTTCAATCTGGTTTTATTGTGGTAGTGACATCTGTCATCTTAATCATTAGAGCATAATTTTATAAATTACTGTATGATTTACTCTGCCCTTTCCCTTTCTGGAAATCTTTTTTGCAGTATTTTATTACTATATACATTTGAAGCTAATACTCCTGTTTATATTGTGGATATATTTAATTTAAAGGAGTTTCTTCATTAGAATCACTGCTTATGCCTAACAGTTCCAAATGGGCCTGTTTTACACCTACAATCTATTCAACATAACCAGGTAATCGTATTACTCCCTGAAAATGTCAGATATTATCTTTAGGGCAGTCTGTAGGACGTCATTATTTTTAGGTTAGGAGGATGTAGGAAAAATGATAGAATAATTATATTTTATTTAGTAACTACTCAGTTACTTTTCTAAAAATCATTTGAATCATTGTATTATGAGGAAGGTTGTTCCACTGTCTTGTCATTTGTTTGTAAAACAGAAACAAGTAAACATTACTAATATGTAAAATATTGAGACAATATATTATAAAAATATTTATTTTTAATAAGTATATTTTTAGAAACTAGTGTTCTTAAATTCTGTTATCATTAGAATTTCAATAGATCAATATATCAACCTGGTGTAGTTAGTGTAGTTATGAAAATGTCTTCACTCTCAACTTCTCCTTTGTCGTCCACCATTTTGTCCATTGCCAAACATCCATTTTGTAGTCTCAAATAATTGTATTAAGAAATATGTATTAAAATAGCATTATGATTTTTTTGCAATTACATAGTATTCAAGAGGCTATTCTATATTGCATTTTCCTAGAAAATAATGTCACTGTCTTCTAAAAATATTTATATATACACTCATTTAAAGTATAACTACAGTTGTACGACTGTGTTTCTTTAAAAAAACTTCTGTATAGATTTGCCACCAGTATAAAAATCACAAACAGTTTTTATTACAGGCCTACTGTATGTGTAATGTGTTGCTTTTTGTGAAGAACCTGCTGGTATAATCTAATGTGGAAAAGTCATTGAAAATGTTAATGATCTTTTTTTCTTTGCAGTTCTATACCCTGGTGTTCATTGTGGGTCTGTTCCTAAACTCCATCTCTCCAGAGTTCCCTTTAGCAGCACATCATGTTTTGAATGTCTCTCAAAGCAACTCCAAATCATTATGTGCTGCAACTGGGTGCTCTTGGAATCATGCTCCATCCAAAAGAACAGTTGTGCCACTTTTGATAACAATTCTGGTATCACTGTTCCATTCCAGAAGAAGACTCTTTATCTGCTCTGGCAGGTTGTCAGTGTTGTAAGTATAACCTGTAATGTTGTCAGTGTTGTTAGTATAACCTGTAATGTTGTCAGTGTTGTTAGTATAACCTGTAATGTTGTTAGTATAACCTGTAATGTTGTTATTATAACCTGTAATGTTGTCAGTGTTGTAAGTATAACCTGTAATGTTGTCAGTGTTGTTAGTATAACCTGTAATGTTGTTAGTATAACCTGTAATGTTGTCAGTGTTGTTAGTATAACCTGTAATGTTGTTAGTATAACCTGTAATGTTGTCAGTGTTGTTAGTATAACCTGTAATGTTGTCAGTGTTGTTAGTATAACCTGTAATGTTGT
>JACXGM010009754.1:0-16794 GCA_016801145.1 Umbra pygmaea | reverse complement strand
TCAGCTTGCCATCTCTACTGTAAGCTCAATGTCTTGTTGTATGCTGTTGGTTTTACATTGATTTTTCGTTTGTAAGTTGGCAGCTGACAGCTTTTCCAATTGCACATTAAACATTTTTTTAAATAAATATTACTAAAGAGAACATTCTGTTTTAGTGATTAAGAATGTTTTTTGGAAGTGACAATGAGGATGAATAGAGTAAATGTCAGTTGTGTTAAGACTCTTGTCAGTAAAGACCTCACCCTGTGCACAATAACTCATTGCTTCCTAATGAATCCTCAGTCTTTAGCCAGAGACCTGACGCCTGGCCTGTTGATTGCTCTCCAGTATACCTGACTTCCAGCTAAGGGGTTTTGGGTTGCCTGGTGGTCTTCAGTGCAAAGTCGTTTTGACTGAGGCTAGTCAGCCTGTCAGGTGGTCTCCAGACTTAGTCTGAACGGTCTCCCAAGTGTCTGTCAGCTGGCCTGGCTGTCTCTCTTGTTTGGCCTGCTGGTCTCTTCCTCTCCCCAGTGTGTCTGGCGTTAGCAGCACATCATTACTGGTAGCTGCCCTTTCTCTGGGCTGCCAGTATGGCTTGTGCTGCTCCAGTCAGCCACACACTTGACTACAATAAATCTTCATCTTCTCAGCCTGAAACTAAAATGGCATCAATTATTCCATTTATGTACCACCACTTTCTGTTTTTTTGTCAGTGTGAAGGGGAAAATCCTGTGTGAATGTGGTATCATTGTATGGTTATTTTTTTCGTGGCTCTGTTTTGTTAATGTCAGTATCTTTTGTGGTAGATGTTAAATTGCTGATTTAAAAAAAGCATATTGTAAATATCAAAGCCTGCAATTATCAACCCCTAAATACTGTGCCCACCTGTGTAATTGATTGAACATATCAATAAAACAATGTAGTACAAACTACATATGCACATTTTATTAAAAATTATTTTATTCATAATTCAAATCATTAGTCATTTGAACAGCCCTGTCATATTGCTACCAAAGTAAATATATGCAATTGGGGCATTACCTGAATGTTTGACTGGTCATGTTTTAAAATAAAAAGTAATTGTACATTGTCATCTTATTCCATTTAGAAAGGAAAATGCTGTACACTAAATTCAATTCAAAACTAATTCATACACGTTTGATCAAGTTTGGAGTGCTCAGGGCTAGACCCATTATGATATTCAAATCATTTTGGAACTGTTTGGTTTAATAAATAACCCTGAACATTAGGGTGTGTGGTACCTGTGATACACTATACAACGACTTGCAACTGGGTCACCTTTACATGAAGGAACATCTTTTGCATACAATTACCCATATCATAATTAACCTAGATAGACAGCTTGTTGGTGGAAAAAGTCCTGACCTCATCTGTGCATTGAAATAGCCTTTGGATGGTACAAATCAGGTGTGAATAAAGAAAATAACATTGACATCTACCAACACATTTCTCATAAGCCCTGGTCAGTAGGAGTTAATAGGATAAGGCCCTTTTAAATGCACCAGTTGAGAGCTGTCAATCCAGTTGGAAGGATCTCAGCTGTTGTCCATAGGAGAGAGGCCTGGACTAACTTCAGCTGCACCCTAATCCCTATTTACTATGTGTTGTTGGACCAGGGTCTATTAGGCTCCAGTCAAAAGTAGTTCACTATTTTATAAGGTGTTGTAATCAGTCCAGGCATCTAGGATGTATAAGGAAGTAGGGTGCTTCTTTTGGATGCAGCCAGAGATATTGTGAAGGTCAAAGGTAAGAGGTCAACGAGAGAGGAGTGGCAGGTCACTCGAGTTCATGATGAGACTGGAGTCGAGGTTCAGGTTTTCTGGGGAAAAACGTAGAGAATAATTCATCCTTATTTGGCAAGAATATACACTCACCAGCCACTTCATTTGTTACACTTGTTCAACTGTTTATTAATGCAAATATCAAATCAGTCAATAACATGACAGCAAATCAATGCATTTAGGCATGTACACTTGGTCAAGATGATCTAATGATGTCCAAGGCAAGCATCAAAACAAAGAAAGGTGATTTAAGTGACTTTGAACGTGTCATTTTAGAAATTTCAGAAAGTGCAGATCTGGGATTTCCTACACAACCATCTTTAGGGTTTACAGAGAATGGTCAGAAAGAGAAAATATCCAGTGAGCGGCAGTTCTCTGGGTGAAAATGCCTTGTTGACAGCAGAGGTCAGAGGAAAATTGCCAGACTAGTTAAGGCTGATAGGAAGGCAAGAGTTACTCAAATAACCACTCCCTACAACCAAGGTATGCAGAAGAGCATCTCTAAATGCACAACACATTGAACATTGAAGCAGATGGGCTACAGCAGCACAAGACCACACTGGGTGCCAATCCTGTCATCCAAGGAACTAAAACTGAGGCTATAATTGGCACAGGCCCACCAAAATTGGACAAAAGAAGAATGGAAAATGTGGCCTGGTCTGATGAGTCTCCATTTTTGCAGCAACATTCAGATGGTAGAGGCAGAATTTGGAATGTACAACATAAAAGCATGGATCCATCCTGCCTTGTATCAGTAGTTTAGGCTGGTGGTGGTGGTGTAATGGTATGGGGTTATTTTCTTTGCACACTTTGTACCACTTGTGTATTGTTTAAATGTCACAGCCTACCTGAGTATTGTTGCTGACCATGTCCATCCCTTCATGACGAAAGTGTACCCATTTTCTAATGGCTACTTCCAATAGGATAACATGCCACGTCACAAAGCTCACAATCTCAAACATGACAATGAGTTCACTACTCAAATGTCCTCCACAGTCACCAGATTTCAATCCAATGGAGCACATTTGGGATGTGGTGGAAGGAGTGATTTGCATCATGTACATGCAGATGACAAATCTGCAGTAACTGTGATGCAGTAATGTCAATATGGACCAAAATCTCTGAGGAATGTTTCCAGCACCTTGTTGAATCTATGCCATGAAGAATTAAGGCAGTTCTGACAGCAAATGGGGTCCAACCCGGTACTAGCAAGGTGTACCTAATGAAGTGGCCGTGATTGTACTTGTATATGGAACATTTCTTGCAAGATCTAAGTTAATTTAAAACAGTTATTGTTCCTTTTTTCAAATACAATTAGAAATTAAAATTTCTTACAGTTTTTTCAATACGTCAATAGATTGAAATTGTGACCAATAATTATTGGTCCCTGCTTATTCAGTCAACGGCAAAACTACTTGATAACATTGGGTCACCAAATAGGAGTGAAGCCAATTCTCACCCTGATCAAAGTTGATCTTCTTGGAGTTGGATCCTTCTCCCAGTCCCTCGATGTCAACCAGGTCAGAGTTGACATCCGAGTCATTGAGAGCACTCAGAGTCACATCTGCTGGAGCAAGTTAAAACAGGCCAAAGGAAGGGATGGTCAACTCACTATGAAGTAAAAATCACTTTCTATAACATTATCTAAGTAGAATATAGAAAAGCAAATATTTTCAAATACAAACCTAACAATTATAAAAACATGTGAAATACAACATTTTAATATTTTGAGGTTAGAGAACAATAAACATATTTTGAATGCTAAGGAAAATGTATTTTCATTTCTGAGATGAGTAAGATGGGTTTGTCAAGATGATAATAAATATAGGAATGATGACAAATTCTCCACGCATCTTAACTCACCTGCTGTCTTCTGTTTCTTCATTGTGGGTTGGGCCACAGTCACATTGCCTTGGAGACCCGTCGTTACGACAACCTGTGAGGTCGGCACGGCAATGACAGTTGGGGTGGCAGTAGTGGCCATGTTACTGGCTGTCTTCTTGATGGTCTTCTTTGGTGAGTCGGTGGAAATGGGCATACCACTCTCGTCATACAGCTTCCTCTTCACTGTAGTCTTAATCTGGGATCTGAGAAAAGGAGCAACAAGAAGTGTTATCAGGCTAGTGCCTCCTGTCAAACTACTTACAAAATAGATTTAGCACAAAAAAATGGACGGATGTACTTGTGGGTCATTAGGTTGTAATGTGATGTTTTAGAGCTAGTGTGAACATCACAAGGGCTTGTGTCACTTAGTCTCCCGAATTCTTTAGAGCTACTTGTACAAGCACATCTTATTTCACCAAAATAGTATTCTCAATAAATAAAAGAGATACAATTTTTACTAAGAAAGATTTATTAAACGTACAAGTTAAGAAAGCATGACCACGTGACTAGGAAACGCGAAAGTGTGGGTTAATAACATGTTGGTACAGCAGAAAAGTGGGTTCCATTCCTACAGTCAGACTCACAACGGTTGCTCTGGATCAGAATGGCTAAGGGCAATGGAATCGAGGAGTGTGACCCAGACGAGGGAGTGTGTCCTTACACGGTGCGCTCCTTGATGACAGAGCTGAGAGCGTTCAGGTCATCACCAAACCTCACCACAGCCGACCTCAGGTGCTCAATCTCAGTGTCCGTCCACTTAGCGCTGCAACGACACACAGGGGCGTGTTTCAGATCCACTGGGCTACATTGCAGTTGGATTGCACCGGTTGCAGAATCCCTGATATATCCACTTTAATCCCAAACAACTACCCATTATGATTCATAGACTAGTCATCCACAAATCACTGCTCATTTAGTAACGTGTGCTTGATGATCTGGAACATGTACAGTGACTACAACTGCATTTTCATTGCAAGCATAATTCTAACTTTTAAAAAATCCCCTTAGAAACTGGTCTTTTGAGTTGTCACTAGCTTTCAGTGCCTCAGTCATAAATGGATATTTCCCAAATTCTTCATATCATTTGATTTAAAAAAAATTACATTTATATACAAACACACACACACACACACACACACACACATCGCTAACCTTACATCTGACCAGCAAAAGATGAAAAATCAACATTTTCTGTTGCAATAGACAATGTATTTGGCTGTTGAATCTATTGAAAATTCCTAACATGCGAAGGAGGAGGGGGTAATTATTTCTGGTAATGACGCAGCCATGTTTCCTCTGAATATTTTTCTTGGCAGTGACATTCAAGAGAGCCCAGCTGTGTATCAGTGTACTACCAAGTGACACAAGCCCTACAATTACCAAGTTGTTATCAGTACTTAGACCTATGGCCAGAATTTCAGCTCCACACCACTCTCTCTAAATAATCAATATGGTTCCCACATGAGACTGGGGTCTCTGTGCGTTTCCCTCACCCAGCAGGACTGGAGTCAGCCACTGGGTGAAGTTGCATGGTCAACTCCCCGAGCTTGGTGAAAGCAGCTCCTGCAGCTGAGAAAATCTCCCCAACCTGAGGAGCAAAAACAGAAATGTACTAAACAATCTAAATGCCTTTAAATTATCCTATTTTTTTTAAAACGTTGCTAGAATTACATTAGGTATTTCAAGGTCAGTGTTATTTTTATTTCAATTCCACTCAATTCAGAAAGTACATTGACATTCCAATTATATTCAACAAGTTTTAATAAGGAAACATTTTAATTTCAGTGTCCTATCTAAATTGAGTAGAATTTAAATGGAAATGACCTGAATACTGGTATAAATGACCAACTGTATTATAACTAATGGCACCCTCTTCAATATAGAATGTGTTCACCTTTTACACCGTTTGTGTTTTGTAATGTTTTAATGAAAAATTGCTGATAATTCTTAGTTGTATTTACACAATGCAGACAGCGTCACCTTGTGGTGACTTTAATACAGACACGCACACTGTGATAACTTTCCCAAACTTTAATTTGTATTTCTCATTGCATGGGGGAATGTTTAATAAATGTAGCTATATGCAATTGCAATACCACCATTTGGCCAAAATAGTAAAAACACATTTTTACTTGGAATACAGTTTCCTTTCTGGATTTCTCAGATTAGCTTAGTGAGCTATTGCACGCGTAGGTCTGGTTACAGCAAAGATCCTAGTAGTTGATATTTGGAGCATACATGAGTGTAGACAAAGCAGTAAAATCCAGTTATAATCCCTTACCTTGGTTGAGGCTGAGGTCATTTTAAGACCAGGGCTGGTTCGACTACGTAGTGTTAATGAACACTGATACTGCTCAGCTATATTAGCTTTAGGTTAGCTTGGTTTTCTGCACCGTGAACGGACAAAGGAAGCCTTGGTTCGGGTCCGACAATATGATCAATCGTGTCTGCTGTCAGCAACAAACCCCTTACATTTTATTAGCATGGATCATATATTTACTGCGCATTAATATTTGTACCAACAAATAACACAAAGAAATGAAATCAATGGACTAACGGAAGTCCTGACTGGTAAACCCTAAGCGATGATTGGTTCAAAATGTAACTATGGATTCGCGATTGGTTCAAATTCAAAAGTGCCTGTTCACAAGTTTATAAGAAATAAGCACACATTTCAGTGTTATTTTCTGGGATATTAGTATCAACATAAAAATAGCTTTTCGTGTTACACCAAAATCATATTTTTGGTGTGATTTATATTCCTTTGAAAGTTTTTATGAAAAATCGATTGGAAAAAGCATATTTCCCATTAATTATTTCATCATATTCTGGACGTTTTTAGAAACGTTTCTTTTTTTTCAACACATCCCAACTTCCGGACTCCATAAGTCACCTGACTTCTGCTGACTTCAGATAGTTGGGACAAGAAACTGAAACAATATGGTTTAACAACTGTCAATGAGACATCTTTTCGCAATTCAAGTTTGGAAGAAGTTGTCTTCTTTACTTTAAGTCGTACGTTGAGTCTTAATTATGGTTTGGGGTTTGATTTGCGGTCCCAAGGTGGCCGCCTGTGGTATTGTCATCAGTTTCTGGGGAGTCGTCATGTTGGTAAGAAGAACCTATAACTTTCAACTTATTAGCCAAATGCATTCATATAGCTTTTTATCAATATTTGTACCTTGCCAGTGAGTGTTAAATTGCTCAAAAGTATCAGTTAACTCGTTATCACGCATATCGTATCGGGTACATTGTTAGTTGTCAGTGAGGTACAGTAAATACACACAGCCACACTATGATTCACCGTGTCACATGTTGTTGGTGATGAACATAATATAGAATGACTTTTATAATAATATAGAAGTCCTCTTTGTTTGCAGTTAACGGTACTAATTAAAACGTAATTATCCCTGTTTAGGCAGATATGTCTGGTTTATTTTAGAATACACTAAGCCCTACAAATGTACTGTATGTTAATGCAATATCTATCAGCCTAATTCTACATACATTTCCCCCTCAAACTGGTTTAATAATAATAATAATAATAATAATAATAATAATAATAATAATAATAATAATAATAATAAAGATCCAATGTTATGGGGTAAAAAGACCAATTAGTGGATATAATTACAATTGGGCTGCCAATATAAATGCAGAGGAGAGAATGAACATGTCACTAACTTCCAGAGTTACTGTCTTATGATTTTACTGTCTCTATGATTTGTCTTATGATTTAAAACATCCTACTTATTAACAATCTTTTTCTCTTAGGCAATGTTGGGTATTTTCTTCACCACCCATTCTGTTTTGCTGATAGAGGATGTGCCTTTTACAGATGAAGACATGCATGGGTGAGTGTACACACAATAATGGTTTCAAAAATGTCTCACAAACTCATGACATTTTATAAATGGGTGTTTTATTTTCTCTGCATTCTTGGGGACAATGCATTCATTTTGTTCCCCCCCTCCACCCCAGTGAAAATAATCCACAGGCCATCTATAACCTGTATAACATGGTCGGCTACAACTGTTTCATCGCAGCCGGTTTCTACGTGGTCTTGGCCGCTTTCTCCTTCTGCCAGATAAAGCTGAACAAGCGCAAGGAGTACATGGTTCACTAGCACCACCTGCTGGACTGGATTATGTGCTGCGACACCGAAGCCTCAACACTGGATAATGTGTGTGTGTGTTCTGTGTTAAGTCTGAAAGAATTTTAGCATTGTTGTTGTGTGGCCGCTTACCTACTCAAACACAAATATTCAATTGTACATTGCCCTTATTGGAGCTCAGGTATTAATGTAATCATTGGCTGGACAGAGTATACACCACTATTAAATCAAGGGGAAGTATCTGAATTGCGTAATCTGCTTTTTGCATACTTTAGTCTAATTGGAGAATGTCTAATGGGAGGGCCACAATGAGTATGCAATTGAGATTCTACCCAAGGTGGATACTTTGGGGCAAAGTTGAATTCATTTACTATGCCTGCCAAATGCCAGTTTTAGTCATTTGAAACCAATTCAGTGCCTTTGTTTGGAAGCAGATGTGTTTTTAGAACAAACATTTTGTGACTATAGTATGTCGTATGGGACACAGTGTTTGTCTGTTTACCTTTACACACACCAGCAGCCTATATTTTTCAATAACCTGTCAATTGAACATTTGCTCAGCAACAATACTTGCCTCATGTTGGAAAATCGGAATAAAAAGAAGTTGAATTGATTGGTCTCTTTAATGCAATTCACTTTGACTTCATCAGGAATGTGACAAATTCAGTAATATTCATCACTGTTTGAAATACATTATCTACAAAAATTGTTTTGTTTACCTTCTATATACAACAACTTACCACAGTGTCAATGTATCAGTCTTTATTGAATTCCAGAAATCCTGAATTACATTAGGTTGAGAAAGGGAAATAGAATTTAACCACTGAGTTCAAAGGAAAGGAAACCAAGTAGATAAGCACTTGATAACCACTTACAGGCTAAGGTTTCGGTAAACTTTCATGGACAGACCACATCAGCCTAAATCTGATCACAGCTTGCATTCACTCAAATCCAGTACAATGTTTCCCCAGAGTTATTTACAAAATTCATTCCTTGTCCACAAATGGACTCTGAAAAGTAAAATAAACACCTGAACTGAGTTTATTTTACCATGGGCAGAAAAAAGAGCAAATACTGTATGCAAGTTAGATTGAAATTCGGCAGTATTTTTGCTATACTTTTGTCAGTGTTTGCAGCAGATTGTGCTGGAAAACCTTCAATCACGGCTTTTGCTGTGTAGATGATGGCCTCACTACCGTTGTCATGATGAGCATCAGACGTTAAGGTCTACAACATGCTGTTGTGGGACCTGCACCAGGTTCTGTTTCAGGATGAACACAGTCTGTAGCATCTACATACAAACAATGTTGTTCCTCTACACTATATAGTGATGCTGTTCTCAATGCGGCTGGGCAACAGGAAGAGGTAAGGCAGCTCCAGACCTTCATTCTGCTGCAGGATGTGTTCCTCGATCTCCTTCAGCTCTTCTTTGAAACTGTCAATCACCTGATGTGCCTTGGGCTCAGTGAAGTACTGCTCCGGATACTGACCCAAGGTCACCTGGACATGCAAGGCAAAGGGGGGGTAGAGAGAGTGGAAGGTGTACGAGGTTGCATTCAGTAGGTACAAACAACCGCATTATGAAATCAAAAGAATCAGTGTTTGGGTTGTATCCCGCCAGTTATTAAAATGTCTGTCTACTCTCAAATTCAGATGTTTCTTACCACTTGTGTTAATAATGTAGGTTCTGGAGAACTTGCTAAGGTAGCATTAGTGCCCTGACTGGAACAAAGTAGTACAAAATACTCAGCTGGGTTCACCCGTTTTGGGAAGTTCCTAATTCAAACTGAAATGACCAGGTGGACTAACTATGGTAGTGACCATAATAGTTTTTACTCTTTCCATTCATTTCACTGGTTAGTTATGAACTCCCTTAACATGGTCATTTTGGTCTTAACTAGGAACTTCTCAAAATGTGTGAACTCAGCCGAAAACAGAAAAGTATTTGTACAACTCTGAATGGAAGTCTATCGAATCAGAAAGCGGAAACCTTACGGCATCAGGTTGGGGCCGCCCCAGATGCCATGTGATCGCCATCTCTAAACACGTTTGGCTGACGTCAGGGAGCGTATCCATGATCATCTCCATGGTAACTGTGTCCTTGTTAGTCGGGGGTGGGTAACGCATGGTGCACGGTGTGTTGGGGACCCATGCACACCAGTCAAACTATTAAAGAGACGGCATAAAAAATTATTCAGTTACAACAGAATGCGTATGTGTACAGATTTTCAGATCTTGTATCAAAGCAGTAGTAAACTAAACTTAAACTTAACTAAAGCAAATTATAAAAAGTGAGGAATGATCCTTCCAAGAACAAGGTTTAGGGTTAGAATTAAGGTTTAGGCTTAGAATTAAGGTTTAGGGTTAGAATTAAGGTTTAGGGTTAGAATTAAGGTTTAGGCTTAGAATTAAGGTTTAGGGTTAGAATTAAGGTTTAGGGTTAGAATTAAGGTTTAGGGCTGGAAGGGGTTAAATTTAAGTTCACAAATTGGGCTAGGACTCAGAGGGGTTAGAGTTATGAGTTCATTTCAGAATATTGGGTAACAGTTAGGGTAATGATTATGCTTAGGGAAATATGATGTTTTAATGGCCTTTCAATTGTCAGGACTCATAAGTAGTGTTCCTAATGTAGGTGTGTAATACCTGTCCGTTGTTTGTTGCTGCATGCTGTGCTGTGCTTGTAAAGATGACAACACTCAGCAATGTGATGAGCTCTTCTCTGGTTTTCAGGTTATTGGCTAAACCTGAGAGGGGACAGAATCAATATCATTCTACTGGTACTAACCAATCAAAAAATTACATCAAACTTTGGCACTTAAAGTGAAACTTTCACTCTCCGTAAGTGATGTAGTGACAAGAGCGCATGATACTGTTCACTAGGCAGTGATTGGAAGACAGGAATGTTTTTTTATCAAGACATCCCTTTGAAGTCGTTCTGCATGCAATTCCATTGGTGTGGTGCCTACTATTTGAAAGCAGGTTGACCCAACTCTGAATAGACCTGTGCTATCTCTAGATCAAGCCAGTCCTAAGTAATGATTAGCACCTATTTGACCAAAGTTTGACTGACTGACCGAATTTGGGGATGTCAACGAAACCCTCTTCAACAACGTCCTTTATCCATAGCTGAAGCTCAGAGTCCTCCTCAACGTCCCGGTCAATGTGGTAATACAGAGATATTATCCCTTTAACATAACTGTGGAGAGAGGAAAAGAACAAATTAGTGAATAATAAAGGAGTTCTCTTCTGCCTGCAGACTTTGTCCCAGTTGTCCAAAACCTATCATTGTTATTATGAACATCGGATACAATTAAATTTAAAATCATTGGGATAAGAAAATTATACATTTTATGCAAATTAGGTGTTGCAAAAATGAGTACACCCTACAACAAATTCAACTAAATCTAATATTTAGTATGGCCTCCATGAGTTTTAAAGACAGCAGCAACTCTTCTGGACATGGAGTGAACAAGTAGGCAACATACCGCCACCTCTATCTTTCTCCATTCTTGGAGAATGAGCTTTTTCAGAGCCTAGATGCTCGACCCGTATTTCCAGAACTCCTCATAGGTGTTCGATTGGGTTGAGGTCAGGTGACATATTTGACCACTGAATCACTTCCACCCTGTTCTTCCTTAGCAATGCAGCACTGCCACCATGCTTTACTGTAGGTAACCATGCATTTTTATTGTACTCTTCCCCCTTGCAACGCCATACAGTTTGGATGCCATCAGTATGGAGTCCCAATATTCTTCACTTTTGTCAACATGGGCCCTGGCAAAAATGATAAACAGGCTTTTTTTAGTGCATGAGCTTTAGCAGTGGCTTCCTTTGTGGATGATAGCATTGCATGCCACTCCTGTGCAGCATACGTCATATCGTGTCATGTGAAACAGTCACCCCAGTTTGGCTTTCTACACCTCTAGCTAACTGTGATGAACTTGCATGGCCATTTTCATCAACTCTTCTTAGGAGAAAATGCTCATCTCGAGGTGTTAGCTTCCGTGGACAGACTGAATGTATCAGACTGCTTTCCACAAGTCCATCCTTTTAGAAATGTTTAATAACATTTGCTACTGTATTCCGACTGACTAGCAATGCTTTACTGTCTTGTAGCTCTGAGAAATTACTTTTTTCCTCAAGACTTGTGACATTTCTCTACCATGTGGTGTCATAATTGTCAGCATTGACTGGGAGGAGAATGTATAGTTTAAATACCACCATTAATTGTCAATTATCTTGCAGCAACCTGTGTGATGATTGGTTGACTCCTCTGTTAATTAGCATTTTACCAAGTTTTATTCCTAAAAGCTTAATTTGGGTATACTATTTTTTGCACCATGATTGAATTATTTTGTTACTAAACTTTCCATTTTGTTGTTTTGTATGGACAAATCTCATTTGCAACCAATAAACCAGAGTTGCTGGAATATTTTATTGTATAGGATCCCATGGAAAGTATTGATTCTGAAGAGACAGATGATTTTCCGAGACATCCATTAGGGTGTACTCACTTACGCTGAGTACTGTATGTGATATTGTTTCTACATCTATGTATACTCTCCGTTACATAAAATCTAAACAAGCTTTGAAAAACTGTTGAAATACAAATTTAAATCCTTAAAAACACTGTCTCTGCTTCATTTCGATTCCCTTATGTCTGTTACCTAGTAAATAAAGTACATTTTATTAACCAAGGCCCAGTGTTCAGTTGCGACTTGTAATAAATTATGTAATGTCTGATGACATGTACAGGTCCTGACCCAAGACTTGTAAAAGTGACAAGTCCTTGAAGTGTCTACTGCCCCCCAGGTGTTCCTACTTGTGTATGGCCTCCCACAGCAACAGGCAGTGATCCCTGTAGAAGTAGTCCTTCATCTTGTTGGTTCCCCGCTGTTGGAAGTCCAATTTGGGCTGGAGAGACTCGTAGGTCAGAACCTTGTACTCTTTCTGGGACAGAATCAACAGGCCATCCCCTCCGGTAGACACCACCTTGGAGGAAAAGCAGCTCGTCATCAAGAACTGATCAGTTTCCTCATCGTGATCATCGTCATTATTTATTCTGCATTTTGGGAATAATCCAGTTGTAATCCAATGGAGTTTTCTTACTACAATAAAAAGGTGTTCAAACCCATTGCACACACATTGTAATTAAAAATATTGCTAGGTCGAGGCCTTGAAAGTAATTGTTAATAAGGGATTGGGTATACCCTTTTGAAAATGCCGTCTGCAGAGACGAGCTGAGTGCGCCCCCTGCAGTTGATCTCCAGAGTGTAGCGCAGGTGAGGAGTCAGGAGCTACAGCAGAGACGTAGGGGTGAGACAGAAACGTGTGAGACAGAAACGCAACATACACACACACCTTCTATACTCTCGGGAGGACCCCAACAATTTTCCCTAATTTTTCCAATCCCCTAGCCTCAAGCCATAATCTCACCCTAATTTATATGCCTAAATTTATTTTAACTAACACCTAAACATAAAACTAACCCCAATTGTATCTTTTATTTTAAAACCTAACCACGCAGCTGGAAATACCTTTTTTCTTGTGAATACCTGCTAATAAGCCCTTCTGGGGAGACAACCACTCCTGTCAGTTAAGAACAGGAAAGTCAGATTCCACTTGTTTTTCACTTACAAACTTCAAACACTCCCACCTTAAACACAGGGTGAACTGCAGGTAGCTGGCGCTTGGTGGCCACACAGAACACCTCTACAAACAGGTGAGTTCTCAGCAGGTGGGACAGCAACTGGAACACCTGGAATTCAGAGTGACGGACCCATATCTTGGCCAATAGCCAGGCTAGGGGCGGGTCGTTGGGCAAGAAGATGGGCGTGTCCAAGCCGGGAGTTTGCTGGAGCTGGGTACAGACAGAGGCAGATGAAAGGAGATGTGTGTGTTTGTGGGGGTGTGTGTGTTTGTGGGGGTGTGTGTGTTTGTGGGGGTGTGTGTGTTTGTGGGGGTGTGTGTGTGTGCGCGCGCGCGCTTGTGTGTGCGCGCGCGCGCTTGTGTGTGCGCGCGCACGTTTGTGTGTTTTGTGCTCGTTTGTGTGTTTTGTGCTCGTTTGTGTGTTTTGTGCTCGTTTGTGTGTTTTGTGCGCGCACGCGTTTGTGTGTGCGCGCGTTTGTGTGTGCGTTTCTGTGTGCGTGTGTGCGTGCAGTGAGATAGTGTATGTTTGTGTGTCAGAATGTATACAACTAGATTTACTGACAGCTACTTCATTGAGCAATGTTACATTTTTATCTATTTTAAGATGAACTACACGTCACTCTTCATGAGTTCGACTGCTCACAGGCTAATATGTGTGTCGGTTGTGTGTCTTGCCTGTATTGCAATGGGTATGAGTCCCTTGTCAGGGTGTTCGTACAGCAGACATATGGGGGCGGCAATGTACTGAGGCTTTCCTCTGATCACATTGGAAGGAACACCATCCATGACGGCATAGTCCACCATGTAGATATTCCCAGCCTGGCCAGATGGGGAGAAAATGCCTTTATGAGTAGTGAGATGAAGAAATTTAAAAGTTGAGATGAGACTTAACCAGAATAAATACATGAAGTAGAGGTTAAAGTTAAACTTTGATGCAGACATGCAACTAGGCGTGGGGTTACGTCTAATCTATTGTGGTCACGCCTGCTATTCCCTATTTGCTCCTAGTCCTAAGTAATAGGTGGTCTGATGTAGTGCTCTATGGATCAGGATGGGCACAGGCTGCCTTTGGGCCACCAGATGGATCCTACCTTGAGTTCCTTAGCCAGAGTGGTTCTTGGGGCCAGCACTCCCTGCACCATGTCTCCTGACAAAGGAAGGTTATCTGGCAGTTTCTCACAGCGCTGGATCATGCGGGGGTTTGAACCATTCAGACACTGATAGCCAAAGAACCAGTCTTCCTTCCAATGGGCCATACAGTACTCTGAAACAGAACCAACAAGTCAATCACAACAAAAACACCAATAATCAACTCCAAATATTAAGATTAAATTAAAATTAAAGGTTAAATTAGCTTACTAACCAACTATATCTTTTTTGGGATGGTGGCTATTATTTTGTTTGTGACACCACAATAGGAAAGACTAGATATGTATGGGGGAAAAGCTAGGACGAGCACAGACAGTTGGCCAAGCCAGCAAACCCCGTCATCAGGGAAGATGTCATTTTTTGCTCCGAAATTGGGAAAGAACAGTTGTGTGAATTATTGAATATCCTAAATTCTGGTTTTGTTGCACATTATTGCATTGCTTTAGCCTTGCAATGCCATCTGAAACCGCAAGCTAGCATTCAAGTACTATACAGTTATCAGTCTGGCAAGTACCAAGGAGCCTTTATCTGCGGTATTTGGGGAACAATGTTTCTATTAGGTGATGACATGTACAAGCCGCAAACAGATATACATCTGAAAGAAATGGGGCATGCAGCTTTGATGGTTTGATTAATTAAATGTTAGCTTGTTGGTTTGACTGGTGGATTCAATCGCATTCTAATAAAGTTTGCTCAATGCCTATTGTCCAAACTATTTGATTGGTCAGATTGCCAGACTGATTTCTGTGAAGAGTTTCAATGCAAGCTTGTGGTTTCAGGCAACATTTTGAGTTTAAGATTGCTTAAGGTTTAAAATGATTCACTTCCTCAATGGACTATGTAACAGGAAGTAACTGCTAGAAGAAGTGTTGGCCTACATTCAGCAAGCCTTAGCACCACTAGTGCAGTAGTGGATAACTTAAACTGTTGCATTTATACTCAGATTAACGTGTTGTGTGATGCTGCACTCTACCAGATATGGGGCTTTTGAGCTTCCAGAAGCATCGTTTGAAGTCATCCAGATCACACCATGACCTCCCAAAAAGGATTGCCAATTTCTTCAAAGACAGTTCTATCAGACTGGGAGAGAGAGCGTGAAACAGGGAAGAGTCAGGTGAAGAAGCCAGATGGAGAAGTCTGACAGACAGCATGATTTCTTAGACATTGAGAAGTTGTTTATAGATAAGACATTAAGTAATGCTATTTTCAAAAAAGCATAGGGGATGGCAAGTCTGTAAAGACACAAAGACTCAGTTCGAAATAACATAACCACATAGGGTGTGAAAGAGAAAGAGAGAGATAAATGCTAAATCTAATATTGCACTCCTTTGAAAACCTGCATGCAAAAATGTGTAAGATAGTCCTACATGCCCAGAGGAAAACTACAAACAATGCATGCATAATAGAATTTGGCCAGTACCCACAATTAAAAAAAACACCAACAATTTTAATTAGGTTTTGGGAACATCAACAAAACAGTGACCCTCTCTCAAACCAAGCACTGTGATACCAAGAAGCAATAAACATAACTTCATACAAGTGGTCCTGGAGCTCTCTAATGAAGGTAGGATAACTGTTCTTAAACCTTTCAAAGCCTCTCTGATGAAGGTAGGATAACTGTTCTTAAACGTTTCAAAGCCTCTCTAATGAAGGTAGGATAACTGTTCTTAAACGTTTCAAAGCCTCTCTAATGAAGGTAGGATAACTGTTCTTAAACCTTTCAAAGCCTCTCTAATGAAGGTAGGATAACTGTTCTTAAACCTTTCAAAGCCTCTCTGATGAAGGTAGGATAACTGTTCTTAAACCTTTCAAAGCCTCTCTAATGAAGGTAGGATAACTGTTCTTAAACGTTTCAAAGCCTCTCTAATGAAGGTAGGATAACTGTTCTTAAACGTTTCAAAGCCTCTCTAATGAAGGTAGGATAACTGTTCTTAAACCTTTCAAAGCCTCTCTGATGAAGGTAGGATAACTGTTCTTAAACGTTTCAAAGCCTCTCTGATGAAGGTAGGATAACTGTTCTTAAACGTTTCAAAGCCTCTCTAATGAAGGTAGGATAACTGTTCTTAAACCTTTCAAAGCCTCTCTGATGAAGGTAGGATAACTGTTCTTAAATGTTTCAAAGCCTCTCTGATGAAGGTAGGATAACTGTTCTTAAACGTTTCAAAGCCTCTCTGATGAAGGTAGGATAACTGTTCTTAAACGTTTCAAAGCCTCTCT
>JACXGM010009753.1:0-18951 GCA_016801145.1 Umbra pygmaea | reverse complement strand
CGCTTGGTGTATGTCTCTATCAGTTTTGCACATCGAGAGACTGAAATGTTTGCCCCTTCCTCCTTGCAAAACAGCTCGAGCTCAGTGAGGTTGGATGGAGAGTTTGTGAACAGCAGTTTTCAGTTCTTTCCACAGATTCTCGATTGGATTCAGGTCTGGACATTTACTTGGCCATTCTAACACCTGGATATGTTTATTTGTGAACCATTCCATTGTAGATTTTGCTTTATGTTTTGGATCATTGTCTTGTTGGAAGACAAAGCTCCGTCCCAGTCTCAGGTCTTTTGCAGACTCCATCCCAGTCTCCATTCTTCAAGAATGGTCGTGTATTTGGCTCCATCCATCTTCCCATCAATTTTAGCCATCTTCCCTGTCCCTGCTGAAGAAAAGCAGGCCCAAACCATGATGCTGCCACCACCATGTTTGACAGTGGGGATGGTGTGTTGAAGGTGATGAGCTGTGTTACTTTTATGCCAAACATAACATTTTGCATTGTTGCCAAAAAGTTCGATTTTGGTTCATCTGACCAGAGCACCTTCTTCCACATGTTTGGTGTGTCTCCCAGGTGGCTTGTGGCAAACTTTAAACAACACTTTTTATGGGTATCTTTCAGAAATGGCTTTCTTCTTGCCACTTTTCCATAAAGGCCAGATTTATGCAGTATACGACTGATTGTTGTCCTATGGACAGACTCGCCCACCTCCGCTGTAGATCTCTGCTGTTCATCCAGTGATCATGGGCCTCTTGGCTGCATCTCTGATCAGTTCTCCTTGTATGAGCTGAAAGTTTGGTGGGACGGCCGGGTCTTGGTAGATTTGCAGTCGTCTGATATTACTTCCATTTCAATATTATCACTTGCACAGTGCTTCTTGGGATGTTTAAAGCTTGGGAAATCTTTCTGTATCCAAATCCGGCTTTAAACTTCTCCACAACAGTATCTCGGACCTGCCTGGTGTGTTCCTTGTTCTTCATGATGCACTCTGTGCTTTCAACGGACCTCTGAGACTATCGCAGAGCAGGTGCAATTATACGGAGACTATAGTGGATTCTATTTATCATCATTAGTCATTTAGGTCAACATTGGATCATTCAGAGATCCTCACTGAACTTCTGGAGAGAGTTTGCTGCACTGAAAGTAAAGGGGCTAAAAAATTTTGCTCGCCCAATTTGTCAGTTTTTAATTTGTTAAAAAAGTTTGAAATATCCAATAAATTTCGTTCCACTTCACGATTGTGTCCCACTTGTTGTTGCTTCTTCACAAAAAATTACAGTTTTATATCTTCATGTTTGAAGCTTGAAATGTGGCAAAAGTTCAAAAAATATACTTTCGCAAGGCGCTGTATATCATATGCTGATGTATTTCTGGAGTGTTAAAACCCACAAACGAATGACAACAAGAACCGTACAGAATCGAAAACTGTGACCCTAAAACCGTGATCCGAACCGAGGGTTTTGTGAACCGTGCCACCCCTAGGATATAGTGAGCACCATAATTCATTGGACAGGTACAATGTTTATGGTCCTGAAATCCAGCACTTTGATTTTGAAAGGATACAATAACAATGAGGTTGAAGTGCAGAGTTTTAGCTTTGACTTGAGGGTATATTCATACACATCGTATGAGCTTTTCAGGAATGACAGCACCTGTTGTTCATGGTCCCTTATTTGCAGGCACATAAAAACAATTGACAGTTCAACACAATGTAGAATACTGTAATAATTGTCTATTTGGTTGCATATCATTTGCATACAAAATGACTGCTTGAATTCTGCAATGCTTCCGTGGTGATGCTCTGCCAGGCCTGTACTACAACAATATGCCCTTCATTTCTGTAGTTTTACCTGACAATATTAATTAACTCTGGCTAGTGATCAAAGTGCATCACAGTTTGTTGTGTATGGGGCTGCGTAGCCACAGATCATTTAGGTGACCTTGCTGACTACTGCCGAAAGTGTGTACAGTACAATGGGCACATGAGCATCAGGACTGGACCATGGAGCAATGGAAGGTGGCCTGTCTGAGGAATCACGTTTTCTATTACAGCACAGATGGCCGGGTGTGTGCATCGCAATGTTCTGCTTTACTTTGACACGTACCAGCAACTTAAGCATTGTTGCAAACCATGTACACCCATTCATGGAAACTGTATTCCCTGATGGCATTGGCCTCTTTCAGGAGGATAATGCGCCCTATCACAAAGCAAAAATGGTTTAGGAATGGTGTCACATACACAACAAATTCAAGGTGTTGATTTGGCCTCCAAATTCCCCAGATCTCAATCCAATGGAGCATCTGTGGGATGTGCTGGACAAAAAAGTTCGATCCATGGAGGCCCCACCTTGCAACTTACAGAACTTAAAGGATCTTTTGCTAACATCTTGGTGCCAGATACCACAGCACACCTTCAGAGTTTCTGAATTAACAAGTATTTGCTTGAAACGATAGTAATTACATAAACTCTGAAATCGGGAAGCCCAGTTGCTTTTGGTAGATAATATTTTATAAATCTCTATTGTTAATGTAATTGTGAACAGTTCATTGGATTACAGCCAGAAACAACTTTTCCCCAACCCAGTGATATCTTGCTGTTAGCTAGTGACATTTTCAGTGTTCAGAAAATATTTATTGAAATTTGAATTCAAATTAAAATGTCTCATTTTTAATGGAAGAACAAGCTGAGTATGAACTACACACTCTTTTATATTTTTTTTATTTTTTTGCTAATCTTTACCAAATTCGCACATAATTCTGTGTTTTTCTGGTATTGTGTTGGTGTTGAGCGTTTAGTCATAGGCTTTAGCATTATACTACGTCTGCATACCTCTATTTCCAGCACAGTTTTATTTTTAATTTTTTGCTGCATTTGTTGGATACTAATCCATAGAATGTTATACCTGCTTTGTATTACCAGACTGAAGAAAAATGCTGTATGCAGTGTATCTCACTGCTAAGTTATTGACACTTTTATATTACACCCATAAAAGCCTGAAGGTAGCAGAATCTCCCTTTGAAGCAATATTTAACTAAGTCCTCTTACTGTGAAATTGCCAAGACTAAACTGCTTGACTCAACCAGTAGCCTTTTCTTTTATTTTACCAGAGTAAACATTTGAGATTCCTCTGTTCCAGTGAGCCCTGGAAAGAAAGTGGCATATATACATTGTGAATCACAAGAGAAGACACAACAAACACAAAAGCTATGTTACAGAGTTAAACAGAGTTAAGTCCATAGGATTGAAAATCAGTCTAGGAGTTTATTTCTTTTTTTACTTTGTGTCCTCAACTTGTTTTTGTGGGATTGGTCTTTTTCTATGATATTGTTAGTGTTCATTTTAAAATGGTGCACTGTATTTTTAGTATCAACCTTTGTAAGCTTTGTTTCCATGAGTATAGCACTGTGCCCTGTTGTGTGAATGGAGACACCCAGGCTGCCTACAAGATGCAATTCTTTTCCACGCTACCAAATGTTTTTTGACACGCTTTATCTGGTTTTCTTTCTAGAAAATGAATGCCAGCGTTAAACCTTGGTTGAGCCCTGCTTCGTGTTGGCCCTAGCGCTCTATGTAAGTAGATCAAGTTGGAGTACATTTTCCTTCTAATCTCCAGCTCACTTGCAGTGAGGAACTGGGAGCTGTTGCCACGGTAACTGGAATTTTATTTTATTGTTTCTACCAGTTGAGAGCCTCATCTTTTTTGCAAATGGGACATCACATTACCCTTTCCAACATGTTGCCCCATATGTTGACCTCTGTGCTGGAGGAAGTGGAAACGCGTTTGGTGTACATTTTAAGAGCAGGGATGTTTTGGATGCAAAGTGGACCGACAAAGTCCACTTTGGTTTCTCAACTTGAACACTTTGAGTAGTTGTGCTGAGTCAGGATTTTGTGGTGCCATTATTGCAATATAGAATCCTGAAATGCTACGAATCAATATGTTCCTTTTATGTTTCATAATGTACTGACCCTAGAGTGGATCAATACATGTTTTTCCAGATGCAGTGTAGCTAAAGTGGGAATGACTTGAGTCCCGCTCATCAGGCCATTATCTCATAAAAAGTCTATTGATATTCAAATCACTGTTTAGTTTTCTCATGCTGGATTCTATATGCAAATGTTGTTTTCATTATGGGTTAGGATCGGCATAGTGGTGTAGAAACATTTAGCTTGAACAGCCTGTGTCTAAACTGACGCCTGTATCACTTTGCATTAGTGGGGTTAAGCCTGAACTCCAGTACTGTTTGAAATTTCTAACTGGCCATGAACTGCCTGACTTAATGGTCACCATAAATTATGCATAGCTTTGTCAAATACGACCTGGTACTACTGATCTACGTCGTCCAAGTTAAAATGTTTTGATATCGAACTACACCTAATGCCTTCTGATTAGTAAAGGGGAAGAAATATTTGATCCCCTGCTGATTTTGTATGTTTGCCCACTGGCAAATAAATGATCAGTCTATAATTTTAATGGTAGGTTTATTTGAACAGTGAGAGACAGAATAACAACAAAAAAACCCAGACAAACCCATTTAAAAAAAGATAATAATTGATTTGCATTACAATGAGTGAAATAGTATTGAAAAAGTATTTGACTCCTTTGCAAAACATGACTTAGTACTTGATGGCAAAACCCTTGTTGGCAATCACAGAGGTCAGACATTTCTTGTAATTGGCCACCAGGTTTGCACACACATCAGGAGGAATTTTGTTCCACTCATCAAGGTTTCAAGGCTGACGTTTGGCACCTCGAACTTTCAGCTCCTGCCACTCCAGTAGCATGTTAGGTGATTTTTACTTTAAAATATATTAACATGCTACTGTGTGAAAAGTGAAGCCCAACTGAATATCTGGATATTTTAGTCCGTAGTGGACATCATTTCACCATATCGTTCTACTGTCTATAATATTTATTTAAATTAACAAAAACCTCTAAATTAGTAAAAGTTTATAGATTGGACGGTTATTAATGTTTCAAGCGTCAACACAACTAGGGTCCTGAATCTGGGGTCCTAGAACTGGGGTCTTAAAACTGCAGCCTCCGGTTGTGCAGGAACATACTACTGAACATGGCGGGTTGAGTTGATGCCAAAGAGCTCGATTTTGTTCTCATCTGTCCACAACACTTTCACCCAGTTCTCCTGTGTATCATTCAGATGTTCATTGGCAAACTCCAGACGGGCCTGTACAAGTGCTTTCTTGAGCAGGGGGACCTTGTGGGCACTGCAGGATTTTAGTATTTCATGGCGTAGTGTATTACCAATTGTTTTCTTGGTGACTATGGTCCCAGCTGCCTTGATCAGTAAAAGACCCCCCCCGTGTAGTTCTGGGCTGATTTCTCACCGTTCTCATAACCATTGCAACTCCACCAGGTGAGATCTTGCATGGAGCCCCAGACCGAGGGAGATTGACAGTTATTTTGTGTTTCTTCACTGTCACCTTCTCATCAAGCTGCATGGCGATGGTCTTGTAGCCCATTCCAGCCTTGTGTAGGTCTACTATCTTATCCCTGACCTCCTTGGACAGCTCTTTGGTCTTGGCCATTGTGGAGAGTTTGGAATCTGATTGCTTTCTTCTGTGTCTTTTATACAGTTAACAGGCTGATTAAAAACTCCCTAAAAGGGAGTCCTCCTAATCTCAACTTGTTACCTGTATAAGAGGCACCTGGGAGCTGAAATCTTTTTGATTTAGAGGGGATCAAATACTTATTTCACTCATTGTAATGCAAATCAATTAATAACTTGTTTGAAATGTGTTCTTCTGGATTTTCTTTTGTTATTCTGTCTCTCATTGTTCAAATAAACCTACCATTAAAATTACAGACAGATCATTTCTTTGTCAGTGGGCAAACGTACAAAATCAGCAGGAGATCAAATCATTTTTTCCCTCACAGTACTTCCCCTTTTAAAACTTACTGTGTTCATAATTTACTCTTAAGCAGTACAAGATGAAAATGCACTGCTTAAAAAGGGAAATCGAGACCAAACAAAGCCTGTACAGGTGATATTTTAAAGCAGATTTCGAGGACTGTGAAGAGACCTGTTTGTCAACAGCTTGACCAAGCTGTGTTTAACAAAACATCTCGCACAAAGATCAGTACTGATGGATGTCAAATCTTTCCTAGATCTTATTTTTTGTATGTTGATCAGTATTGTGTTTAGGGCTGCAACTAACGATCATTTTGCTAATCGATTAATCGGTCAATTATTTCCTCTAGTAATCTATGAATCGTATAAAAAAAGACCAAAAAAATTATATTTCCATAATTTAATAAAAAACGAAATGTTATTTCAAACAAGACAAATAACAGAACAAAATATATGCTATAAACGTGCAAAAACATACGCTCATTTTTTTGTAGTGCAAAAAAAAAAGGTATTTCTTACCATGCTTAAACAGGCCTGAGCTGTTAAAAATAATTTAAATAAATAATATAGAAACATGTAAAAAACTAAAGTTCAGAAAGGTATTTTTTACCTTGTTATAAAAAATTATTTAAAACACAAGACAAATAACCGAACTAAATGTATGCTATAGGATGTGAAAAAACAGGTATTTCTTAGGTATTTCTTACCATGCTTAAAAGGACCTAAATTGTTAAAATAACTATAAATTATAGAATAGAAAAATGTAAAAAAACAAAAGTGCAAAAAGGTAATTTTTTTCCAAATTTTTTTTTTTTATGTGTAACAAGCTTAAATGGGATTATGAAGTGTGTGTGTGTGTGTGTGTGTGTGTGTGTGTGTGTGTGTGTGTGTGTGTGTGTACACGCACGCACGCGCACACACTTTCTACAGGAACTTTGCATTGCAATGCAAAAATGTTAGCATGTCCACATGCTCCTGGCTAAAGCTAGCGCTCTTCTTGGAAGCTATGTTGCCTGCAGCAAAAAACAGCTGCTCAGATGGTGTTGAGGTGCCAGGGATGCATAGGTAGGACTTTTCTAGCCTGGCCAAGGTGGGATATCTGTCCTCATTTGCCTTCCACCAATGTAATGGACTTTGCTCCTTCACAAGGGGCTTCTCCAAAGTATGTGAGGACCTCATTCTTCACTTTGTTCTCAAGATCCTCAGCCTCACACTCTCTGTCTTCTTCATTGCTGTATTCAGGATCAAGAAGATTTACAGGAGTTGCAGGTTCAGCAGATTCAGTAATGCTGGAGGGGGCACTGGTTTGATCACAGAGACTGGTTTGATCACAGAGACTGGTTTGATCACAGAGACTGGTTTGATCACAGAGACTGGTTTGATCACAGAGACTGGTTTGATCACAGAGACTGGTTTGATCACAGAGACTGGTTTGATCACAGAGACTGGTTTGATCACAGAGACTGCCATTTTGCTGCTCATCCATCTCTCTCCTCACTCCCAGTGCCAGTGTTTGCACTTTGGTTTTCACATTCAGGACTTCATCAGGTGTTAGGAACTTGAGTTTTTTGAACCTCGGGTCCAGGGCAGTGGAGAGGATCACTGTGTTTGGTGCCGTGTATGAGAAGGAAGTCTCCATCTTCCATCGCTGTTGCAGCTGCTCCATAGCAGTTAGTTGGAAAGCCCTCACCGGGGCTGACTCGAAGGCTGCAGTCTGGGTGGACTTCAATAGCCCCTTCACAAGTGGAGGTACTGCAGATATTGTTATGTATTTCTCCCCACTCATGAAGACAGTGGCACATTCAAAAGCCTTAAGGGCTGTGGAAACCTCTTCCAGCAGGCTCCGATGGTCTTGTTTCAAATCCAGGTACCTTTTTCCCCTCTGTGTGTCTGTGAGTCAGACAAAGTTGCTGTTACATGCCACCTTTGCTTAAGCAGTTGGCTTATAATGTAGAACGTGCGGTTCCACCTTGTGCTTATGTCCTGAACAAGACTGTGCTTAGGTGTGGCCATTTGTTGCTGTTTCTCTTTTAGCTTGGTGCAGGTGAGCTCACTTTTAAAAAAAAATGTTCCACAAGACATCTTGCAGCCCCAATAGCTTTATCAGTGCTTAGTGATCAATGCAGAATTGATCACGAGTTGTAAGGTATGGCCAGTGCAGCGCACAGAAGACCACCCATGCTTCTCCTCCAGTATGTTTGCTGCAGCCACAACTTTGATGTAATGACATGTAATGTCAAGGTAAGCTTCAGTGGCTACACTTACATCAGTGGTAAGAGCAATTTTGCTGTTGTTGGCATTTATTGCACTCTTCACTTCCTGGAATGTCTCTTGATATTTCTCCTCCATCAGCTTATTAAAGTGGGTCCTTGAGGGAAGAGTGTAACCAGGGTTGAATGTCTTGATCATTGCTTTGAATCCCTCATCTTCAGCCATTTGAAAGGGGCCTCATGTCAGTGACGAGCATGTTTAGGTCACTAGCTGTTAAAACAGCTGCTTGCTGTGGTGTGCATGGAGCTTTATTACCCATCAAGTAGCCACTCCTGGTGAGTTGTTTTCTTTTCTGAAAAAAGACTGAGTGTATGCGTTAGCACATTTTACATAAAACGCAATACATGCCTTGTTTTAATTAATAATTGCTTGTGTAAAGGTCAGTAACCCAAAGACACAATTTTTTATAAATATGATATATACTCCATACAATGCAAAGCAAATACAGTAGTGTCTTATTCTGACTTAATGTTAGGAAATTAACACTTTGAAATACATTCATCATTATATTGCCATAACTGTAATAAGTGATTAGCTCTACCGGGTAGTGTTAATTAGCTTGCTAGACTAACATTAACTCTACTGCGTCTATGGTACTGTACTCGTATTACAAATGCTAGCCAGCTAGGTAAATTCATTTGTCATACGCTGTTGAGGTGAATTTCAATTAATAGGGCTTTTAAGCTGGATTGCGAGCAAACACTGACTATTAAATAAGAGAGGAACCCAGTATGACAAACGAGTCCTCGTTTCAAATGCAATGCATGTTGTTTACTAGTAACTCACCCTGTTGTCGAGTCCCCTTTGTCCATGGCACCAACATGTTTTCATTTCAGGTGCTCCCTCATTACTGTGGTGCTGCCATGCCATGCCATGCCATTTCTATTTTACATAGACTGCAGGTTATAATTTTTTTTAGAGAAATCTAGGGTGAAGTGCTGCCATACAATTGAAGATTTCCTTCGAGCAGTTTTCTCCGTCTCCGCAGTGATTCAAATGTTTTTTTCTTCAAGTGACGTAGCTAGCTCCGTCCCGCAGCGTGCAACAATTTAAGATCCAACAAATCGATAATGAAGATTATTAACATTCTTGGCAACAATCGATTTTTATCGATGACATCGATTCGTTGTTACAGCCCTAATTGTGTTTGTCATTTTGTAACAACTGGGTGGTTGTCTGATCCATAGCAACCTACAGAAGGGAATGCATTCCCCCAGTGGGAATCAAACCAACAACCTGTTTGGAGAAAAAAACAGATGCATACAAGGAGAGGTTCTTCAGGGTTCTGTGACAATATAATCAATGTTGTGTCATGGCCAGCTCAGTCGCTGGACCTCATTACAATTAAAAACCTGTGGGCTGAGTTGAAGAGGGCAGTTGATAAGAATGTGAAGGATCTTGAATGGATCTGCATAGAGGAATGGATTAAAATCCCTCCAAATGTGTTCCTTATCCTTGTCAAATTAGAGGAAGAGACTCCACGCTGTATAAGAAGTGCCAATAATTATAGAACCATCATTTTGGTGAAATTTCTGTTGTGTTAAAAAATGTATGATTTTGGTTGGTTCCATTGCAACATTAAGTCTCACATGATGGTATTTCGAGTTTTTCTATTATATCTTTATGATTTTACAGTATTGTTTTTTGCATTGAAAGTCAGGGGTGGCAGTAGTTTTGGAGGCCACTGTATATAATGTATGTTGTATTTTGTTTCATGTTTGGACTACAGGCTGTGGTGCCTGCTTATAAGGCTTTTTATAAATACAAAAAAAAATACATAGTTCTCCTCACCAGAGGAGAACTATGCAGGCAGTTTGAGCACAGATTTCAAAAAGTTGTGTGTATCTGAGTATCTCAAATCCAAGAAATTGTTGATTTTGACAGTTTGTCTCCATGGCTCACTATCAAAGCAATGAGCTAGTGGTTGCAGGCAAAGTCTCAGGGCTTGAAGTCCAGTCACATTTATGCATGAGCACCACAGGTCCATTATCGCACGCCATTTGTATCCATCCCATTTGTATGCATACGGGTGGATGGCAGTTAGTGCAGCGGCCCCAGTCCTAATCGTCTCACAGTCCGCTGAACCTGCATTCAACTTGCACCGCAAACACAGGATAAATGGGAACTTGAGAGTGTGGCTGCGGTTAAAGTTAGAATTAATGTTTCAAATCCTAATGCTCTCAATGGAAAGAAACTATTTGTAATGGGTTTTACCATGAGGTTTCTCTTGGTGATACTCAGGGGTAAGGCCAGAAGGTTCCAGAACCCTGTGCTGGGTCTACTCACCAGCCAGCTCTAAAGCGTGAGTTTTGGTTGTAAACTGTAATCTTTATTCGATATAACAAGTGGTACATGTGAGTAATGAAGCCTAAACCTTTGTTATTTTTGGGTGACCAAAAAGTATTTTCTACCCATAAAACCTTCAGCTGAACAGATAAAAACTCCCATAAGTCTTGTCTAATGCAACACCAGGGGTGTTGTGTCTAGGCCTCATTAGCAGCATGAACCAGAGGAAACTGACCAGGGAACTCAATGGAAAGCCAAAGTGCACTGCACATTGAATGACAGGAAGGAGTTTCACAATAGGAAGCGGTTAGCGTCTGTGGCATCTGTGCCTCCCAGTCGCTTTAAGACTGCTCTAAATTTGTCCTCCTTAAAAAGACCAACACCATAGTAAATCAGAAAAAGCTGCTTGCACATGTGAGCGGCTTAACGATAAAGTCCACAAGTTCTAATCCTCTAAAATTGTGTGGCCTTCAGCATTAAGTGTGCATTAGCATATTATATATTGCTTCATGGTCTATCAACAAGATCCCAGAAGATGTTTGTCCTGGCTGCATAAAAATCTTGACCCCTGTTATATTGCATGCCAATTAGAAAGATGGAAAATATGAAAAATGTTCCAGTTTTGTGATATGTGGTGACAAATGAACAAGGAAACTAAATGTCAGAGTGTGTCACTGTTTTGCGTGGACGATATGACTCACCCTGAACTAATTACTTTGTGTTTGCAGAACCTAACCTCCACTGGAGGACTGACCTTGGCCACCCGCCAGGCTGGGCCTCCTTTCTCCTGACACCTCCAGAGCTCTTCTGCTGGTTAGTATCATTATCAACACCTTGTTTGAACTATGGAATTTAAGTATTTTCTCAGGTTACGTTTATGATTTTCATGCTAGAAATCTTACTTTTGACTACCTTAAGTATAAAGATATGAATGGTGTTTGAACAGGGATGAACTGCATTGTGGGCCGTGGATTGAGTCTGAGTTATGCAAACGCGTGCCTCCTCCTGCTGCTCACCAAGGCAGAGTGGTCGTGCTTATGTAGCTAATGTGTCACGGGTTCACCAGCGTTTCTCTGACCCTGCCTAAGTAAGGCTGTCAGTCAAGACAAAGCAGAACATGTTTTGCTCCATACTCAAGAGCTTAGTCCAGGGTACTCGGGTCTTAATCGGTTTTGGTCCGATAATACTTAGTTTGTCCGCGGGGCCGACCGAACCTTTGTCATGAACTATTTATGCTGGTCTGATGTGAAACGGCTAGCTAGTTAGTGTGCACACTCAATCAGTGACTTCACCCATTCTGAGACCTTAGTGACAAGGTTGTTTTGTGGGTTGACAGCTTCCGATCTGTCCCTGGTTCAATCCAGGTTTGGGGCAAGGAAAGGGAATGAGCCAAACCTCCCACACAGGTTCAAAACACATTTGATGTATCTTGCATTCTTACATCACTTGTTGTTTTGTGTCAGATTTTGAGTAGCTGAATGGAGACATTGGTTTTTCTGTGGTTTCCTGTGGCACCTAGAGAACACAAGCTGTACCCATTTCTAAGCCTAGAATGTTCCATAGCACAGATACTGTGGTACATTCAACGTTAATAATGAGTGCCTTTTGAAATCTCTCCTCCCTGCTGGTGTCATTTCTTTCTTTTGTTACCACCCGTGTTTATATTTTTCCTTCAGTCTCTGTGGAGACTGTAACCAAGGCACAAGAGGGGGAGGTCCATCTCATGCTTCGTAATCAGAGGTGTTGTAGCACGTTGCTACATCCCCTGCCCACCAACTGTCTCACCACAACTCTCCACCTGTCTTACCTGCAACAGCTGTAGACAATTCAAACCATCTAGGGCCACATTAGCCTAAATACTTTGTAAGTGATATTTGTTTGGTTAAACAAATTAATTAGTGGTTTGGCAATGTAGCAAAATGAAAAAATGAGCTCCATTTATTTGTATAGTTATTACAGAAATAATGGTTGAGCTACATTGATCTGCGAGACACATGTGGCAGCTTAGGGCTGAGCTATTTCTGCAAAGCTCAGCTTCAGTGTGTCTCTTTAGCAAAGAGACTGTGGCAGGTTGTAACTAGTTTCAGAGTGGAGATGAACGAGTGAATGCAGCAGTTCTTTCACTGTGTGCAAGGTGGGATTAGCAACTAGAAGCCTGGATAGGTGTGTGCTCTTGTAGCTAGCCTGAGGGGAAGCTTTTCAGTGGAGTTCTGAAAGGGAAAAACACTAGCCAATACTGCCACCGGCTGGTAATGGAGGAAATAAATGGTCGGACACATTTTATGATGTTGAGCTGGGTTTCATATTTGATTCGTTTTTAGAAATAATTTATTAATGTTCCATCTTACATTTGCTTAACTTTGCTTTTACTCTATGCAAGGAACCTTTTACAGAATAGTACAATAGACCGTTTTGTATGAATAAAAGCCATTTATGTGTGTATCAGATGTGCCCGAAGGAATATTGGTAAAGCTTTATTTTGTATCGCAATATCTACCTGTATATGCTCTACAAATAGTGAATAGTTGACTAGAATCTCTGTAGTACTTTTCTATGGTTAGGGGGTGTGTTGAGGTTAAGATATGTTAGTTAAAACAGTACTGATTATCTATTTAGAACACTGTTCTCAAGCCGGTTCCACATAGGGTCTAGTGTCAGCAGGTTTTGCTTTTACGTTGTACCTGACTGATTGATTAGGTCACTAGTTGGTTAGGATCTCCTCTCACATGGCAATCTAGGCTCTAATTGAAAGGAAAGACCAAAACCTTTCATAGTCTAGGCCCTCTGGAACCGGTTGAAGACCCCTGGTTTAGACCCTCTGGATAGTGTTACTGGAATACTTCATGTGAAAAATTTCATTCAACTTTTTTCCCACCAACATATGTTAGACGGGAGCAGACACCCTACATGGCCATGCATAGTTAATGTGAGATGATACGTCTGGGATCTGATATGCACAGCAGCTTGTTGTGCCAAATAAAGAGCTGAATTCTCTGCTCACTGCTACATTATTAAAGCTGCTCTAGGTTGTTGACATGCACTTTACCTCAGCAACCTTCACTCCCCGGGTCTGTCTCGGGTCTGTCTCGGGTCTGTCTCGGGTCTGTCTCGGGTCTGTCTCGGGTCTGTCTCGGGTCTGTCTCGGGTCTGTCTCGGGTCTGTCTCGGGTCTGTCTCGGGTCTGTCTCGGGTCTGTCTCGGGTCTGTCTCGGGTCTGTCTCTCTCAATTCAAATTTTCTATTATATTAAAAGGGGCTTTATTGGCAAAGTTTAACAATGTTGCCAAAGCATCAACAGAATATACAAATAAAAAATATGTATACAAAGCATAATAAATCAGTTATATGAACACAATATTAAGATAATTTAAACAAAGATTGTTAAACAATATGGGAAAAAATAAAATGATGATAAATTATAATAAATCTTTACTATATAGAAATTATTAAAATAACACATTATTAGGGTGTGTGTGTGTGTCAGTCATTCACTGTCCCTCAGGTTGTCACTGTCCCCCTGTCTCCTCCCAGGAGAATGTTTAATTTTGAATGGTCATTCAGATCTTTGAAATTGTGTTTTCCTGTTTTAATTGCCATTTTGTGATCACTGAGTCTGTACCTGGTTAGGATCTGTCTCTGCTTTTTATCTCTGAGATTTTGCTAATTTATAATCTCTTTTTAGGGTCAGATAACATTCTGGTCTAATTTGGCTCTCACAGACTCTCTGAGTTGGGGCAGTTTGCCTCAGTACCACCTGACATAGGGGACTCTTCTGGGTTCAGCTCTTGAGTTCGGAGGGCTTTGGAGTGAAGTGTGTCTGGGGGCTGGATTTCAGGTGGTTAAAGTTGAATGTTCCCTTTTGGATGTTAATCATCTGCCTAATTCTGCTCTGCATGCATTTGTTGGTGTGTTTCTGTGTAAAATGTATCTGCAGAATTTTGCATGTAAAATTCTATTGGGTATTTGTCCCAATGGGTATAGCTCTGAGGACTAAGTGGACCCCACACTTCACTACCATACAGCACTGGACGACACTGTCAGATATTTTAAGCCAGATTTTAATTGGAATTTGAAAATTATAAATTTCCTCTTGAATATAGGGCTTTTCAAGCTTTTTCTTTTAGTGCATTCACTGCCATGTTGAAACTCCCTGATGCTTCTATGTTCATACCAAGGTAGGTATAACTCATGCTGTGGTTAATTACATCATTATTTATGGTGAATTGATTTTTGTTCTCCTGACATCTTGGATGTTTTTGGAAGTAAATTTGATTACTAAATTTTATGTTAGTTTTCATCAAATTTACAGCCAGAGCCCAGTTCTGACAGTACTTTTCTACTATGTCCAGCTGTTGCTTTAGTCTTTGTTCAGTAGGAGACAGTAGAATGAGATTGTCAGCATAAAACAGGGACTTCACCTCTCTATCTAGAAGGGAGAGGCCAGGAGCAGCACATTGATCTAACTCAACAGCAAGCTCCTTGATGTACATATTAAATAATGTTGGACTTAAATTGCAACACTGCAGAACACCTCTTCTCTGGGTGAAGAAATCAGTTTGTTTGTTGCCAATTTTAACCCCACACATATTTTCTAAATACATAGATTTTACCAAATCATACATTTTGCCTCCTATACCATACTGTAGATATCTGTAAAAGAGAACTTCGTGCCAAATGGAATGGAAAGCTTTTTTGAACTCAATAAAACAAGATAATATTTTACCATTTTTAGTTTGGGGTTTTGCAATGGACTCTCATGAATACGTTTGCAGACTTCTGCATGCAAAGTCTCAGTTGGGTGTTTATCCCATCTCACAAAGTCTTGGTTTGTGGGTGGTCCCCAGACCTCAAAGCCATGCAGGGCAATGGGTTCTATGACTGACTGGAGGATTTTAAGACCGATTCTAACTGGGATGTCAAGATTTATGTTTTCTGGCCTTGAAACTCAGGTAAATCACAACCTTTTTGAAGTTGCCAGTGGTGTTGATGTTTAGACCAAGGTAAGTGTAGTTTGCTCTAGGGCAATAGTGTCTAGATATAATTTGTGTTTGGGGTCCTGGCATCTGGACCTTCTTTGGTAGATCATTATATTGGGCCCAAGTCTGAAAGAAATTGTATAGGAGATCTAGGTGCTGCTGTAGACCCTATCTGGTTGGGGACAGAAGTGCCAGATCATCTGCACATTTGGTTGAGTCTAGTAGGGTGAGGCCAGATGCTGCAGAATTTTTCAGGCCAAAACTGTGCATTTGTTGTTTGTGTACATGAATTTTATAATATTGTAGGTTTCCCCCGATGTCACTTTCTAGTAATTTGTATGCCAAATTGAATCAAAAGCTTTTTTGAAGTCAACAAAGCATGAGAACTTTGCTTTTATTTTGTTTTGTTTGCTTGTCAGTTAGTGTGCAGAGTGTATATGTGGTTTGTCATGCGATATTTTGGTAGGAAGCCAATTTTGCATTTGCTCAGGATATTGGTTTCCTAGAGAAAGTGTTAGTCTGCTGTTTATGATGTGCATAGGATTTTCCCGAGGTTACTTTTCACACAGATTCCCCGGTAGTTATTAGGGTCAGGTGTGTCTCTGCTTTTGTGTATAGGTCTGATCAGAGGTTCCAAGATGCCAGAGCTAAGGATGATGTGGAAGGGTCTCGCTCTCTCGCGTCTGTCTCTTCATATCAATTGGTGCTTTATTACCACAAATGGATGGTTGCTACAATTGACAAAGCAAACGTTTAGGCGGCAAGGTTTACTTGGTGTATGCACTCACTTGGTGTAAAATTGCTTGTTAATTCAAATATCTAATCAGCCAATCATGTGGCAGCAAGTCAATGCATGTAGACACGGTCAAGATGATCTGATGAAGTAGAAACCAAGCATCAGAATGGTGAACAAAGGTGATTTAAGTGACTTTAAATGTGGTATGCTTCCTGGTGCCAGATGTGCTGGTTTGAGAATTTCAGAAAGTGCTGATCTACTGGGATTTTCCTGCACAACCATCTCTAGGGTTTAGAGAGAGTGGTCCGAAAGAGAAAATATCCAGTGAGCGACATTTCTCTGGGCGAAAATACCTTGTTGATGGCAGAAGTCAGAGAAGAATGTCCAGACTGGTTACAGCTCATAGAAAAGCAACATTAACTCAAATAACCACTTGTTACAACCAAGGAATGCAGAAGATTATCTCTAAAAGCACAACATGTCAATCCTTGAAGCAGATGGGATACAGCAGAAGACCAAACCGGGTGCCTCTCTTGTCAGCTAAGAACTGGAAATTGAAGCTACAATTTGGATGAGCAACTGAACAACAGAAGATTGGAAAAACTTTGCCTGGTCTGATGAAACTCAATTTCTGCTGCCACATTCAGATGATAGTCAGAATTTAGCACACTTTGGGCACCTTAGTACCAGTTGAGCATTGTTTAAATGCCACAGCCTACCTGAGTTTTGTTGCTGACCATGTCCATCCCTTTATGACCAATGTGCCCGTCTTCTAATGTCTACTTTCAACAGTATAACACGCCTTGTCACAAAGCTCAAATGATCTCAAACTGGTTTATTGAACATGACATTGAGTTCACTACTCAAATGGCCTCCAGTCACCAGGTTTTTATCCAATCCAGGACCTTTAGGATGTGGTGGAACAGGATATTTGCTTCATGGATCTGCAGCTGACATCTGCAGAAACTGCATAATGCAATGTCAATGTGGACCAAAATATGTGAGGAATGTTTCCAGCATCTAGTTGAATCTATGCTATGAAGAACGAAGGTAGTTCTGAAGGCAAGAGTAATCCAACTCTACTAACAAGGTGTATCTAATGAAGTGGCTGGTTAGTGCATATCAACAGTACTAAAATGATACCGTTTTTCCTACCACAATGTACATCTTTTGAGAAGGTGGGTGAACTATTGACTGGTGTTTAGCCTCCATGAGTTACTGTGTCACTGTGAAAGTGACAGTAGCATTGGTCCCATTGTTCATATTCCTCAGAAGATGTTGGAAAATGGACACAAGGTGGCACCCTACTTCAGTTCATGCCGTTGTAGTAGCCCTTGAGGCAGCGCCTGCCTAGATGTTTGCTAATCTGTGGAGTTGCTGCAGTGTTTCCTAGCGGAGGATCTGTCGATCCTTGACTGACTTGGGCTGCAGTAAGTGCCCAGGGCTGCCTGAGAAGCTCGTAGAACGCTCTGTCCTGTCCGCAGCTCTGAGGCCCAGCCTTACTGATAAGTGCACCACTTCAACGGCAGGCTTGTGGCAAGTCATAGATAAACCTGTGTGCTGAGCAGGGTCTTATTAATATTGCAGTTATTGTTCCCCGCCGATGGAATGAGAGGGGAGATAATGGAACGGTCTGTTTGTAAGTTCGTTCATGTGTGTCACAGCCAGGGTCGGAGTGGGACCAAAAAGCGTCTCTTGACTTTAAAGACCCCATGACCAGTGTACAAGTCCCGTATTAACACACCAGGCACTATGGGCTGGTTTCATGGACAAGGATTAAGCCTAGTCTTGGTCTAAAAAATGCAACATCAATGGAACTTTTCATTCAACTTTATTATTTAGTCCAGGATTAGGCAGAATCGGTGTCCGTGAAAACGTCCCTAAATTATACTAAACTATGATTCAGTGCTGTCATTGGCTGCTAACATGGTATTTAAAAAAAAAAAAATCTACAGCTCTGGAAAAAATTAAGACACCACTGCAAAATATTTCTTGAGTCAACCCCGTTGAAAACCTCTGGAATATGATCAAGAGGAAAAATGGATGGTCACAAGCCATCAAACAAGGCAGAGCTGCTGGGATGTTGAGCCTGGAGTGGCATAATGTAACCCAACATCTATGTGAAAGACTGGTTGAGCGAATGACAAGATGCATTAAAGACTTATTATTATTATTATTATTATTATTATTATTATTATTCTAATACAATTATTATTTTAGCACCAAATATTGATTTCTGAACTCTTCCCAAGTTAACACATTTTTATTGTGTTGTTTAAAAATGAATATGAACTTATTTTCTTTGCATTATTCAAGGTCTGACAACACAGTCTTTTATTTCGAACAGTTGTAATTTTCCTGAGAAATGTTTGTGCAGTGGTCTCTTTGTTTCCACAGTTGTATAGGATGTTTCCCTTTGTTACACATGAGTCATGACAACACATCCTACAATATTCTGTTTCTCTCTTCACCCTGCTCACTGGTTCTGCATCTGCTTTTTGATTATGTCAAAGAACAATAATCAGTTAACTATAATCAAAGATCAAAATCAATTGAACTACATTGCATATAATAACCCGTTAACTTCTTCTCTATTGTGTTTAATTGCATTGCTGCACCTGTCAGTCTAAGGCCTGGTCCCTACCACCAGCCTCCATCTCTTCCTGGTCCCTACCACCAGCCTCCATCTCTGCCCTGGTCCCTACCACCAGCCTCCATCTCTTTCCTGGTCCCTACCACCAGCCTCCATCTCTTTCCTGGTCCCTACCACCAGCCTCCATCTCTGCCCTGGTCCCTACCACCAGCCTCCATCTCTGCCCTG
>JACXGM010009752.1:0-27091 GCA_016801145.1 Umbra pygmaea | reverse complement strand
TTCACCTGAACCCTTCACCTGAACCCTTCACCTGAACCCTTCACATGAACCCCTCACCTGAACCCGTCACCTGAACCCATCACCTTAACTCTTCACCTGAACCTTTCACCTGAACCCATCACCTGAAACCTACAATTAACCCTTCACCTGAACCCTTCACCTTAACTCTTCACCTGAACCTTTCACCTGAACCCTTCACCTGAAACCTACCCTGAACAAGGATATAGCCAAAAACCTCAATGTACCTGAAGGAGGCTGACATTTGATTCCATGTGGAAGTTCTATCATGACAAAAACACCAAGCAAGCATCAAAATCCACAGATTAATTTTTAATATGAAGAATATGGAAGTATTCTGTATGTAGAAGTAGTCTATGATCCTTCCAGTATATGTTTTTCTACTCCTGTATTTCAGAACAATATTGACTAAACAAGGTTGGTATTATAACTTTTATTACATCTTTACATTTTAGTAATTTAGCAGACGGCTCTTAGCCAGAGTGACCAACAGTAAGTACAAGGCCAATAGCTGGAGCCACTTAACGTAAAGTGCCTTGCTCAATAACACAATGACATTTGGCTAATTTGGAAATCAAACCAGAAACCTTTACGACTTCAAGTAGGAAACTCTATCCAGTGAGCAATTTGATACTTGTCATTTTTGTTCATATGTTTCAATGGTGTAAACAGTTTATCACTCGACTGAATGAATTAATCTTACACTTTACTTACCTCATAAAATCTTCAGTTCCAAACTCTGCCTATTAACATACATAGATAACTCAGAAAACAATGTTTCTGTTTCACAAACAATGTTATCCCCGTATAAGTGTTCTATGCACTCTTTCCAGATTATATCATACATTTGCAGCAGGATGTCACAAATCCAAAAAAATTTTAACATCTGAAAACAGTATACTGGTGGCTGTTAGGGGAGTATCTGGGACATCTGCCAGACTCTCACCCAGCGCAACACCACCTCCCTGGGAGTGCAGGCTTGAAGAGCTGGCCTAGAGGATAGTGATGCTGGTGGTAGCATGGTAATGTCAGCTAGAGGAGTGGCCTGTTTCCCCTTATATAAAGACAGAGAGTCAGTCTCCTCTGAATGTGTCCCTGTGCTGCCTCTCCTCCACTTAGATTCCAGTACTTGACCACACACTGTCCCCTTCATATCTCCACCCACCACTGGTCTGAAAGTCTTCCCACTGATAGCCCATCTTCGTCTCTCTCTGGACTCAGGGCTCCCACGCCCCACCTGGCCTCCCATACACTCACGCTGGTCGGAAGGCACCTACTTGCCTGCAGTTTTTGATTCACAGATTCGTATCTTGGGACCCGGCTCAAGATGCCAGAGCCCTCAAAGAAAGGTAGGAGGACACTGAAGAAGTTTACCAAAACGATTTCCCCATACAGTATGTTGCTGTACAAACAGAAGCAACAATTTGTTAGAGTAAAAAACCTACTTGTTTAATATGTACAAAATCTGATTCTGAGAACTGTAATGCATTCTTTGTATTTTTTTCCTCCAACAAAACATTTAAATTACAAACCATTTCTTGTCCATGATCTTTTTTGTCAATATTTTATAGATTTATTTTTGGTGAATCCGTCTGTTTGTTTGTTTGCGTACTCCTCTAACATGAAGCAAAGTCCTCCAAACTATACTTTGAATATTCCAGAAAATAAGATGACAAAAATTGAGAAGTTGGAATTAGCAACAACAATATTGTATAACTCTATTACAGTATTCTACTGTATTACTGCATCGTATAAATGTATTACCATTGGTATTGTATTACTGCTTGGATGTTTCTACCTTATCTGGGGAGATGGAGTTCCAAGAGGGTTATACAAAGCTGCCATTGTAGCTACTTTTGGTATGATGGACAGTGTGGTATCATGGTCAGGTGGATCTCACAGGGGGAGATGTGAGGAGCTCTACTGAAGGAATGTCCATGAGCCCTCTGGTACTTGGCTCTGGATTAAACTTGGCTGAGCTAAGAAGATCCCTGAAGGGTGATGCAATGGACTGTCCTGGGTTCAGGTTGGGATGAGAAAACCTTCTGGATTAAGGACATAGTCCATCCAAAGTCTTGATTATGGCTGGTGAATATGTGGCAGGATGGCTGATCTGTTACTGTGCTGTAGAAGCAAAACTCGGATCCCCATCTCCACAGAATGTTCGCTCTCCTCTCTTACATGGCATTGCCTTGTATAGTATTGCGTTATGGCACCTGTCTGTGTAGGTATCATTATTTCCTTGTTTAAATTTTTCTGGTCATGGCTAAGAAGGAAGGGCTAATACTAAAGTGAAGTGACAGTTGCTCTGAGCTCACACTTTCTATGTGGTAGCTTGCTAGCTAATTAGCATGTTGTGTTGTCTAGCTTAGAACAACAGGCGGGTGCTTACATTGAAAATAAAATATTAGATATTTATTAAAATGTTGACAAATAAACAACATATTGTTCACCATTTGGATAGCATAGTTACATGTAAATGAGCTGACATTTCTGCCCTTGGGGTGTGGGACAACTGGCCGGTGTGAATGACCTAAGCAGCAGTGTTGCTTCAAGGTGTTTGCCAACATTGAGTTACTTACCGATGGAACGGCAAAGATATTTGTGGGGCAGCTGTATCACTATGTCGCTGGTGGTAGCTAATGAGGCCTTTTAAGACAAGTAGAATAGCAGCCAGCACAAGAAATGTCTCGTTAAATAATTGGTGGTGCCCATCTGGATGTCAAAGGGATACAATCTACTCAGTGGGGAGAGTATAGCATGAAAACCCCTGGGCACAGTGTGTTTAGCTTTCAAATGCTAAGCACTAATGTCTGCAGTAGTGATACTGACAGGGAATCAGCTAGCGTTGTTTGTCAGTGATAGCCAAAGCACTGTTTCCTCAGATAACAAACAACTAAGAATTTGACTCTATGTAAATATTCCTCTATGAAATTTACTTTTTTTTGGAGGGGTTTATTAATTGAAGCAAAACTTCACCAACTGTATGTATCTCCAATCTCAAGGTACTTAAGCATACATGTTTGAAACCCCCGTAGGAACAAGATGATACTGTGACATTTGCTGCACGTCTTCTAGCCATGACCATCTTGTCTGTCACTAAGCTGTACTAGCACTTCCCCCTTTACTTGTTTGCATCTCTGGGGACTGCTGGACAGTGAAACATGCCCATGTACAGCAACAGTACAATGCATTCACCAAATGGTGAATGACAAGCTTTATTTTAAACAGTCCTTCCAGCTTTATGTGGAGCAGTCATCATGTATATGGAATGGCATGTACATATACTACTCTCTCACCACACACCACCCAGGAAACTGCCGCTGTATTCTCTCTGCTGTTAGACAATGGGGATTACGTTATGGAGGGTAGGGCTTTGATAGGCTGCTCTCATCAAAGTTATTCCAATGGTGGCAATAAATATGGTGAATACACAGGGTTGAACAGGTTGATCCTTCGTAAAACAGCCATATTTGGGGTGAGACATCATGAGACCATCATGTTGTATCATGTTGGATAACTTGATTCATGTTCTACATGGTAAGAACACAGTCCCAAGTCCAAGGTTTGTTAATTTGTCACATATACAGGAGATGCAGGTGTAATTGCATGTCCAATGAAAATCTTGTGCCAGGGCTCACCAATGCAGTTATAATAGTAGATAACATTAAAGGATAAAAAAATATAAACAATAAAATATAAGGGTGACAGTCTTGCTGTGGAGTAGTTTTAATTGGTACAGGAGGTATGCCTCCAGAAAGTTAATTCCCAGTAAAATTACCTTGGTGACAAACACATATGGGACGTGAAAGCAACAGATGTCAGTTCCCCATGACCATCTTCCATAAATAGCTGCACTCCAGCAAAAAACAAAGATAAATGACTGTAAAAAATATTTATCTTAAATTACTTTGAACAGCTGAGGAGAAACGGACTGGTGGCATGCACACCAGCAATCCCATGGCCCAGGAGAGCATATTCCTGTCCACCCCTCAATGTGAAATAGTAGAATCACAATTGAGCCTAGACAATCCCACCCTCTCAGCCCCAAACGTTCCTTGATGTCAGGCCTGGCTGGTGTTGGTTAGACTGCAGATCCTTTCAAAAGCAGGAGACTAGATGAATGACTGATTAGGTGGCCCATCACATTTTGTTTGTATCTGGAATAGGAAAAACGACCTCTCTCTTCCTTAGTTAGTTCCACTTCCTTACTTTATACCCCATTAGCTGTCTTTCTCACTCACCACTGTCATTAAAAACCCTGTGTTAGCACACAAAGGCACACATGTCGTCACATTTATGTGCTTCATTTACAACTTCACAGCTCCCATCATCGTCCATGCTCTGTAACTGCAACCCCTCATCCACACTGAAGTTGTCAGCAGTGGCTATCTGTGGCTTTTCTGCTCATGGGAACCAGAAGTCTGTCATTTAGTAACAAACAGAGTGCCTAAAGTAGATGACTGGTCTTACTGACACAAAACACTTACAAATATGGAGCGTTAAAAAAGTGTATGCATTAAAAAGATTTGAGCGGGGGTGTCTATATTAAGAAGATAAACCAGAGACGGCAGCTTGGCTCCCATTGGAGTCCTGTTGAGATCATCTGTCTGCGCAACAGCAAGGACAACAGCTGAGCATACCTGCAGAGTGGTAAGCCCTACGGCGGAGTTGGCTGAGGTGAAACAAAACCTTTCTCTTCCCTCATTATTTCTGTGATGAGACAAATAATGACTTTCTGTGGTAAACACAGACTTTAGTTTTGTGACCCTGTTACGGCTGTGATGTGCAGAGATGTGAGTGAACATTTCTAAATCCAAAATGGACAACAGGTCGTCCGCTGTGGCTGGAGATCAAAGGTTGTTATGAGGTCATCGTGGTGCCGATTGCGATGCCTCTACATTTAGTACATAGTTTATAGAATGCATACTAATACTCTAGGCATACAGGAAATTAGGAATGACAAATGGATAGGTGTTACCCTTTGAAATAATTTGGGAAAAGGCATTGTGAATAGAGGAGACAGAGAGGATAGAGAAGTCTTAATGTGGAAGGAAAGATTCAGGGTCTTATGACAGTATTGCACAGGCCTCTTTTGTATATAGCATAGAGATGGTAGCAGACATACATGGAGGGCTGGCATCCCTGCAGAGTTTAAACCCTTATGCCCAGCCTGGCACCCATCACCCATTGCCACTCTGTCTGTGGAAACGCGCAGACTAGAATGTGGTGTTTAGTCTACAGGGGTATCATCGCCTTAAAGCCCTTAAAGCCCTACACTCCCTCTCATTGCTCATCCTAGTCACTCTGCCAGTGGCTAAGTTGCGTCCACTGTCAAGGTTGAGGGTTCGATTGTCATGGAGGTCCAGTGCCAAAATGTGTTCACGCACAACTCTAATAAGTGGCTCTGGATATGATAATACAGTTATCTGGTTAAAGGATTTATTTGAGTTGCATGTATTTATTTCCTCTACACTCTTAAAGTGTGAGCTAGTTGCATGCATTTATTAATTCTACGCTCTTAAAGTGTGAGCTAGTTGCATGCATTTATTAATTCTACGCTCTTAAAGTGTGAGCTAGTTGCATGTATTTATTTCCTCTAAGCTCTTGAAGTGTGAGCTAGTTGCATATATTTATTTCCTCTACGCTCTTGAAGTGTGAGCTAGTTACATGTATTTCTTTCCTCAACGCTCTTAAAGTGTGAGCTAATTGCATGTATTTATTTCCTCTAAGCTCTTGAAGTGTGAGCTAGTTGCAGTGCTCGCATCCATTCTGGTCAGCTGCTGAATTCCTGGCTTCCTTTGTTTCTCACACGGCCTTGGTTTGATCGACAGATCATGTTGTCCACGCGCATCCTATTTCTGAACATCTGAGATTAAATGGACGAAATATAACCTGGTAGTTATTTCTAAGGATCTAGTTACATTATGGTCTACCTGTTGTTTTGCTGGAGTGAACAATCAGGGCTATAATGATAATTACGGTATTGAGCATTAACTGCCCATTACTCTTTGGTTGTGATTGCATATTTGCCAGCCTGTGCTTTGTTTTATTGTATGCAAATGTCAGTGTTTATTACGATCCACGTCAAATTATATTGATCTGCGTGCCTATGCTTCTGTCTGTGATCAGGGTGCATATGCTTCTGTCTTTGATCTAGGTGCTTGTGCTTCTGTCTGTGATCTAGGTGCGTGTGCTTCTGTCTGTGATCTGGGTACATGTGCTTCTGTCTGTGATCTTGGTGCCTGTGCTTCTGTCTGTGATCTGGGTGCATGTGCTTCTGTCTGTGATCTGGGTGCGTGTGCTTCTGTCTGTGATCTAGGTGCGTGTGCTTCTGTCTGTGATATTGGTGCGTGTGCTTCTGTCTGTGATATTGGTGCGTGTGCTTCTGTCTGTGATCTGGGTGCATGTGCTTCTGTCTGTGATCTGGGTGCGTGTGCTTCTGTCTGTGATCTTGGTGCGTGTGCTTCTGTCTGTGATCTGGGTGCATGTGCTTCTGTCTGTGATCTGGGTGCATGTGCTTCTGTCTGTGATCTGGGTGCGTGTGCTTCTGTCTGTGATCTGGGTGCGTGTGCTTCTGTCTGTGATCTGGGTGCGTGTGCTTCTGTCTGTGATCTTGGTGCGTGTGCTTCTGTCTGTGATCTGGGTGCGTGTGCTTCTGTCTGTGATATTGGTGCGTGTGCATCTGTCTGTCGCTGTTAATAATGTGAAGACAGTGTGGAACTGTCTGTCCTACAGTTAACTTACTGACACATGACATTGAGCCTATGTGGATGCTGAATTGGAAGAAGCACTAATAATGTGTTGTGCAGGAGTGGAGCTCTCTAATCAGTCATTACATCAAATTATTTTGTTACGTTTTAGACCGTATAGAAATAATACTTTATGATCCCCAAAAAACTGATGACTGGCATCTTTCTCTATTTAATCTGTCCCATGGTAAAAAAAACTCAAGAACTACCATCTTTAGCATCTCAAAAAGCCTAGAGCATTACTTAAAAAGGTAAATTATTTACTTAAAGGTGAACTGTAAGGGAATAATAATAAGAGCAGTGTTCCTACCTTCTGAAACAGTACTTTTTCAAAGAGTATTTAGAATGTACTGCTGCCACCAAACCAGCTCTAGTTCTAATGTCCTATCAGTAATTAAAGGGATTTATAAAGCAGTACACATTTTCCATATTCACTTTTATTCTCAGTAAATTTTACTCTAAATATGCACCTTTATCTAAACTACACATACTGTACCTAAGGTATTTTACCAAACTTCAAAGGATTGATTCTTTACAAAAAAACATGCAGGTTATGTTCTCCAGTCGGTGACCCTTTCATTCTCCATTTAATTTTACTATAAATATGCACCTTTACCTATAACTACACATGCTGTACCTAAAATATTTTACCAAACTTCAAAGGATTGATTCTTTACAAAAAAACATGCAGGTTAGGTACTCCAGTCAGTGCCCCTGACGAAAGCATTGGCCTAGATCTGGAATTGGTCCCTGGGTGTAACGCCCAACCCAGGTAGGGCTGGCAAAAATAGAAACTGAAAAAGGACTCCATATATTTTTATTTGTTTATTTCTATGTTTTGTGTTTTCAGTCTCCTTATTAGTTATTGTCTTTCATTCAGTGATTGCATGTAGTTATTAGTTCTTTGGTATGTCCCTTTAAGACTGTGACACCTCTCTCTGGTTTGGCCTTTTCTAGATTAGGCGGGTAGCTTGTAGATCTTATGATTACTGATTATGTTCAGCCGTGTTTCAACTGTCCTTTAAACCTCCCGTTATGTTGCGGATCAAATTGAGCCGTTACAAAATTAAATAGACAGGAAAAAAAATTGGGGGGATATTTGAAGCATGAAACATTTTCTCCTAGGCTTATTTTGTGTAAGGAACATGTCAATTGAAAATAATTAATTTAAAGTGTTTGCAAAACCCCCCTCCCCCACGCATGTTTATATAACACACATACTGTTTAGTTCAATGTGACCCAGCAGTGAGAATGGAGGATACAAAGGGTAAAAATATCAAATTTGGACTAAAACTGATTTGTTTTCTTTTTAAATATGAGGTCATTTTATCCCCCCCATGGACCTCAACTAGGCCCCTTCCTATACTTTCTATCACATCATTCTACCTAAGACTGGAACCTTGTAATTCCCACAGGAAAATGCTGCTCACACTCAGGGAGAATGGACGTGTAGTCCTACCATCATATGCATCTGTGCACTCTATTTATGATGATAAATTGCAGATGATGAAAGTATTGTCCCACAGCCATAAACTACAAAAAATTGCCAAATGGGGGGGGGGTGTTATGTGGCATAGTGGGCTAAGTCGCTGCCTTGCAGGACAAGCTATGTCATGACAGTCAGAGGTTCGAGCCTGACTACGGCTTCTCTGACTTTGCATAGAACATCCAGCGCAAGGCAGTGCAAATTGGCATAGCGCTGCCTGGGATTTACTATAGATAGGTTGGATTCGATATCTTGTTAGAGAAAAAAAAACAGCCGCACACTCTATGCTCTGATGCGAAATAGGTTTAATCAACTCCAACGTTTCGGCAGACAAGCTGCCTTCATCAGGGTTTCATGACAAGCACTGCAAATGAGGTACTGATATATATTTGTTTTTGTATCACACACAGGTGAATTGATAATTGCATAATTGTCAATTTGTCAATTATGACACTACATATGAAAAGAAAAACAGAAAAAGAACAGTATAAAGAAATTTGAAACCCTGATGAAGGCAGCTTGTCTGCCGAAAAGTTGGAGTTGATTAAACCTATTTCGCATCAGAGCATAGAGTGTGCGGCTGTTCTTTTTTCTCTAACAGTATATCTCCAGTAGCCAGCACTTCGCCTACACCAGGTGTGCGTTTTCTTAATTTTTTGTGGGATTCAATATCTTGCCACGTCACTCTCCAGCAACTCCTTTTTTGCAGATCGGATGCCTGTAATTTAAATTGCAGAAGTATAGTTGGTGAGTGTAATAATCCCACACCTAAGATGACTAATGGCCTCCGTGTTGGATGAGCAGTGTGAAAAAAATCGGCCAGCTCGTCAACATGTGGTTGGATGAAACATGTTATTGCACCTGAAAAAATTGCCCTTCAGCATTTTGCGTCTGTCCAAGGAGCTGCAGACAAAGCAGAGTCAGGGGAAATTGGACAAGAACAATTGGGAGGGAAAAAACATGTAGGGGAGAAAATCACAAAGCAAAAATAATGGCCAAATAGAATGGTACTTATCCCCAAACATGTGTCAGCAAAACATATCAGCTGAACAAAAAATGAAGGCCCTGTATCAGAAAATATTTTTTTGAAAAAAAGTAATAAAAAAAATGAATGAAGAAAACAAATGTGTTGGATGTATGTGTTTTGCCAATGTACAGCATTTTTTATTATAAATAAACCCTGATCTGTAAGTGATGAAAAACGTAATTACACTGAATATTGATTAAGTTTATATTAATTGAGGTAAATATATTTTCTATGGAGCTATATATTTTTTAACTACTTTTGGATTGTTAAACATGCACCGGGTTACATTATTATTATTACATCCCATTTGACCTGGGAACATTATTGCTTTTCCTTGCCGTTGAACATAACATGAGTCTGTAATGGATATCCTGACATGGGCTCTGGAATAGTTTGGTAAACATTTTTCAGTCAACACCATTTGTCGCCTCATCCAGAGATGCAAATTAAGGCTTTGCAAAGCAGAAGCCACACATCAACATGGTCCAGAAGCCCCATCGACTTCTCTGGGCTCGCTCTCCTCTGAGATGGACAGTAGCACAGTGGAATCGTGTTGTGTGGTCCGAGTCAACATTTCAAGTAGTTTTTATGGACAAAACAGCCGTTGTGTTCTCAGGGCCAATGAGGGAAAGGCTCATTCAAGCTATTATCAGCGTCAGTTACAAAAGCCAGCATCTATCATGGTATAGGGGTGTGTCAGTGCCCATGGCAAGGGTAATTTGCATATCTGTGATCGTACCATTGATGCAGAAAGATATGTACACATTTTGGAGCAAAATATGCTGCCATCGAGATTTAATCTTTTTCAGGGATGTCCCTGCTTTTTCTAGCAAGACAATGCCTAAACATATTCTGCCCGGATTACGAGTGCATGGTTGCGTACAGTAAGCAGAGAGTGTGGGTGCTAGCATAGCCTGCCTGCAGTCCTGACCTGTCTCTGATTAAGAATGTGTGCTGCATTATGACACGCAAAACAAGGCAATGAAGGCCTTGTACAGATGCCCAGCTGGAGACATGAATAAAGGATGAATGAGGGAAAATTCTGCTTGCTAAACTTAAGTAACTGGTGTCTTCAGTGCCCAAATGCTTAATAAGAGTTATTAAAAGAAAAGGTGATTTTACACAGTGGAAAACATTCGAATGTCGCAAATGTTTCGGAGTCAACAGATTTGAAATGAGTGTACAGTATATTGTCAAAGATAAATTACATTCACAAAGTAAAGCATCAAATAATGTGTTAATAATGTGTTTTCAATATAGTACAGGGTGAATAGTTTTCAAATGACTATTTTGATTTGTGTTTTGTGCATCTCCATACTGTCCCAACTTTTTTGGAACTGGGATTGTATATAAGACCAACTTGTTGTCTTGAATTCAGTGATGTCGTTTACTTGGCTTTCACATTGGCGTATTTTCCAACAAATTAATGAACTAAGAACACACAGACGGAAACAACAATACTAAAAAAAAATTTTTTTTAAACCCTATCGGCCTGGGAAAGCTAAGGGATGTGTATAGTCTTTCATCCACTGTAGACTACACTCCACACCTACAGTAATGGGTTTAGATTGTATAGTCCAAATATGTGCCATGACACCCTTTGCTGGTTTGATCAGTCTAGACGGTCCAGAGTTTAAACAAGTGGTGTGCCATTAGGTGCCCTCATAATCACTTAAGACTATATATAGAGTCCAGACACAAGGTGACGTTTACCATAGAGATGAAATGACTCACTGGTGACACATGACATTCTTATAGCAGTAGGCTCTATACTGACTGTTCAACAAATACAATACATATTCACTGTATGTATCCAGTCAATTATTAGAAGCTACCAATACTTAGAAAAACTGTCACAGGTGGATGGGACTAGAGCAAGAGCAGGTTTCTAGATGAGCTGCCATTAATAATTCTAACTATATTTTATCTTTTTTATCTCATCTTCACAAATTTTATTGAAGGGGTCCACAAGTCACAGTTGTTTAACATAATGTAAAGACAGCAGCCAGTACCTTAAATCCCATGTTGTAGCCTCTAGCAAGGTGAAGTTCCAGATCAGTGGTTTGTTTCAAATGGGATTTATAGTGTGTCGAGACGATCGAGAGAAGCTCAGGTGGGAGCAAGATCATCCTCTGTTTACAGCCTGTCATCATCGGGTATTTTTGTCTTTCACTGACATTTCTGTTATTATACCAGGTTCTGTGTGGTCCAGTGGAGAATTAGGAGTGGAGAATGGCTTTTAGTGAAAGTACACTTTTTAGAACAAGGTGTAAATCCGGCAAATGTGGAGTGAAGGCGATTCTTCAGAGTAGTAAGTAGGTTCATTTTTCATGGAAAGGCAGAATTTATTTTTTATGGAAATGAAAATGATAACAAAATGAAATAAAACATCAAATCTGAACAGACTGATTTACAATACATATTCTATAAGAAAATAGTGGCAATTGTGGCCAGGGATGGTCAGCTCTTTTATCATTCCCACTGCTCTTTCAGAAATAACTATTTCCTACTTAGCCACTTTCCTGCCCAATAAAGCAAAAACAAATCCAAGACATGTGCAAAAAAGTATTTTATTCCCTGCTACTAGGGGCATATAATATCTTGGCTCTGAGTGCCTTAAAATGATTTATTGAATCTCAGTGAAAGTTACTAGGCTGGACTTTACTCTGATGTGCTCAACTCACCAGAATCAGAAACATAACAGGTTAAACTTTGTTTATACATTCTGTGCTACAGTTATTCCAGGGGTAGCCAACCTTGTTGACCTCTGACCACCTTTTACAAATTTGAAAAATGTCCTGTCTCAGACATTTTGTTAATTGAGTTAGCTTTTATACACTGCTTGCTTAAATGAATTAGGCAGCAGTTGGTCTCACATCCAGGGACTGATCTGGACTGACCCATCTTACTTTAAAAGATAAAACCAGCAGTGGGATAGTTTGCTGCTGGCAGTACTTGACACACCAGTCTAGCTTGACAGTTTAGTTCTACCCCTATAGCCACCATCCTACTAATCAATATCATTACCATTACCATCAACGTTATCACAATTTCCTTTTATTTGTTATAATCGTCATTTGACCTAACTGGCAGCTAAGTTTTATGGGTTTCCTTTCATTCATCATCAGTAAACGAACATTCATTTTATTATTGCTTTTAAAAATCTTTAATCTTTTATTTCTGCTTTTTCTGTATTCACAACAAAGCCACAAACTGTTTTTTTTCTAAGGACTATGCAAGACTAGTGAGAGTAGACCTTTCCAATTCATCTATTTATTTAATAATGGAAAAGCTGCACAATGATGGTAGGACTGAAATTGACATTGACCTTAACAGCCTACCATGCCTAACTTTTCACTATTGATTTTTTATAAATTATACACTTTTGTTTTTATACTTTCTTTCATTAAGATTTACAATAATATAAGCAAACAAATGAACATTATATTATAGTACATTCCTCCCACCAAACATGACCCCCCCCCCATCCACCACACACACCAGATATGACAATAAGGCCCATAGTGGATGCAGAGGATAATTCAAAATGGTGCAAGAACTGGAACCAGATGTTTAATGTGGAGTGTACGATGGACATTACAATGTATCGAGAGTTGGGAATTGGGAGAGCAGAACAAAGTAAAGCCTTTAGAGATGTAGATTTGCACAATGTTATCTCCAGGTGGCACCAATGCTGTTGGATTACTTGGGAAGCACTCACTCTTTTAAAGATTAAGCTTGTAACCAGAAAAAGAACCAAAGTTCTCCAGAGTCGAGAAAATGGAGAGTAAGGAGGTTGCAGGGTTACGTACATAAAGCAGCAGGTCATCAGCATACAATGATCTTCAATGCCCTGCCGTGATACTCCCTGGATAGAGACAGACCCCCGCATTGCTAAGGGGCTTAATGTCGATGTCCAAGAGTAAGGAGGACAGAGGACAACCCTGCCTGGTCCCGCGTTCCAGGACAAAGTAGTCAGAGAGTGTGTAATTGTTACAGACACTAGCCTTTAGAGGTGCATACAAAAGCCAGATCTACAATTTGTCTCCAAATCCACATTTTCAAAGAACAGCTAATAGGCACTCCCATTCAATTCTATCAAAGCCCTTCTGTGCATCCAGGGAGACCACAAGCTCAGGGTCTCCTGCAAATATATAAAAATAATAAACATCAATAACACAGTTCAGGTCTCTTGCAAGTATCATTCGGTGAGTGTTTAGCAAAGGCGTTTTCCCCAACAACCTATTGGCAAAATTCATATCACAAATAGTCACTGACCAATACTACAGAAGTGTTCCAAATTCAAAGTCAAAGTCAAAAGTCAAAGTTGTTTATTTGTCATATACATCGAATGACATCACATCATTCTATGCAGTGAAATTCTTGTGACATGGCTCGACACATCTACAAAGTGGGCTTAAAAAGATTATATACAATATGAGCTTATTACCATTAGATAACTCCCATTACTGTCCGAACTAACATTACTAGCTGACTAAGGTATTCATTTAATAACCAAAATTGTAACCACTCTGGCTATGGAATTGAAGTAAGAATGGAAAACCTGACTAAACCTACGATTTTGTAGCCTTGGGTGGTCTTTAATGTATAAATGGGTCTCCTGTAAGATTACTACATCTGCTTTAAGTTTTTAAAATAGGAAAATACCTGGAACCTCTTGTTTGGGTTATTTAAAGCATCGACATTCCAACACAGGAATTTAATAGGGTTACGACCACCTGCTCTGTCGTCCCCAACATTAGAATTTTCACCCATCAAAAATAATGAGGGGATTTTTTTTCCAGAGCGAGGACAAGCATGTTAGCATCCTTAGCCATCTTAGACAAATGTAGACAAAAAACTGTGGGAAAAACATACTGAACAGAGAACAGATACAAAAGACAACAGACATAAAGACACACAGTTTCTCCACTAGAATCACAAGAGGAGGAAGGTGAGGGGGACACAGACAGTGATCCGCAGTGTGTAACCCTAGTTGGCTAGAGGCATGCTCCCTATCCACTCAATCACCTGGCCACCCTAGCCAACTAGAGTCCCCCTCATCACCTGTCTCGCAACCTAGACGGTTGGGGCTGCTTCTCACCATGGTGGACCTATATCCCCTTCTTCCTGCCAGCACCATCAGCTCTGCTCCTCACTAGTGTGCCAACAGCTACGCCCTCCATCCCTGGGCCTGTAGCATCTCCCTCCCTGTCAGGGCCTGTGACTCCACCCTCCGTAACGGTTCTGAATGGGCTGCTCCACATGCCCACGATGGACGCCCTGCCTGATACAGAGCCCATGTTGGAGGACCAGCAACCTGTGCCACACCTGGGGGCTCAGTCCTCTAGGCCCGACGAGGGTGCAGAGCCCACACTCCTCGTCCAGAGGTGGTCATCTCCCCGGTGATAGACACACCGCATACTGCGGCTGAGTCTGGGGCTTCACATCCCACAGCACAGCCAGGGAATCTGTCCCCTGTCACCAAGAAAATTAACAACTTGATAAAACAACCAAAGTAGAAAATCCCCGTAACTGTAACCTGGTGTTAAATATAGAGCCATCTGATGGTGAGTGTGTTACATTGAGCAATGTAGAACCATGTGGAGCCATACAAATGACTTGAGCAAACTGAATAGTATATCAAAACTACCGTTAATACAGAAAGTACAAGTGTTTCAAAAGGCACTACTAAAATAACTAACAAATAAGTAAATCGATAAGCGACAAGAACATAGAAAATTTAAATCCTGATTTATTAAATATCAGGAAACAGTTTTTATTGCATTTGAAAGTTGGTAATTTGAAAGAAAAAGTTATTCAGTTTCTACAGCTTGAATTCGACAAATACTGTAGCACCTTTAAATGTTTATAAGGAGTACTTTCTCTATTGTGACTATTCTCATAATGGTTGTTGCAGGGAGTAGTCGAAAAGCAGGTGCAAGGGTACAATGTAATTTTAATATATATACAAAAGTAAATGACTTCGGGGAGTCAAAATGTATGCAGAATAAACCCTCAAGCTGCACTTCTTACACGTGTAACATTTAACAATGACCGACCATGAGAACACAAACCAGAGGGAGATATATACATGTTCTAATGAGGGAATGATTACCAGCTGTGGATAGTTGAGATAGAGGAAAGATTATCTATTGGATGATGATGATGTAATGGTATTTGTCGGGGAGAAACAGAAAAACAAAATGGAGTCTGTGATCTCACCGATCTCCTTTGCCACGGTTGTCTTTTCTATTAAATTTGATAATTTGTCTAGGATGTTTTCAATTTGACATGTCAAAGAATAATGCGTTGTCTCTACAGTTGAATATGCAGCTTTAATGACCATTTAATTTTAAATACATCTATCAAACAGTCATATACATTTTGGATTTTGTCACATACATTAGCAATACTTTCCTGGATAGAAAATATACTCTGGATCATAAATTATCCTTTTTAATTTACTATTTTGTCTTGTTTTGCAGATGAGATCCCCAATGGTGAAAAAGGTCAGTGAAGAGTGATGCCCAACAATGCTCCTTCACCTCACACTGCAGATACTTTGTGTTGGAATGATAGTTTTCGTTTTTTCATTCTGATGAGAATGTAAACACTATTGGGTTAGAATATTGGATTCATAGGTTGGTGAATATCATGATTGTGCACATACATGAAGGTATGGCTAAGGCTAAACATGAATTGTGACTATTCCACCAGTCGCTGGTTTAAAGTACAGTGATCAGTGGTGATGACTGAGTGGTCAGAATATCCACATTCCGACGTCCGACTGGCTGATCCAGGCCTGTTGATTCAGCTGACGCTCTAGCCCCCATGTGATCAGGGTGCTGGCATGTAACTGGCCGACTAACGACACCAGGCTTTTTGACCTTGTGAGAAGCAGAAGGATTATGGGCCTTAGGCTTTGTACGGTTGGGGGTAGAGCTCTATTCCCAAACATCCACAGGGATAGGCTAAACGTGTCCATGCCTGGGCACTAACTGATTTTACATAGTTTTTTCTTTAAGTATTACAGCATAATGGGGCCAAATTATTGTGATTGTTGTAAAAGTATTTGAACGGTCCCTCAGATAGCAAATCATCTCTGATTCACCAAAATGGCCGTCTAATGTAGATCTAAAGTCAAAGGTAAGATTCAGTCAAAAAACTACTATATTCTGAATCAAATTGCAATACAGTAAGTGAATGACATGTTTTCATTTCACATTTATTACATCCATCACTCTAAATCCATCATCCGCCTTACTTCCCTCACAAACATTGACATTAACAATTTTTTATGCAAAAAAAAAGTGTCATTTCTCCAAATGTCGATTGAGATGTGTCTGAATGTCTTGTGTATTTACTGTTGTGTCCAAGTCTGTTTGACTGAGTGGAAAGTCGAGAATGAGGTCAGGCTGTGTGAAATGCAGTATGTGAGAGGCTAGATGCAGAGGCTTTGTGCTATAAAAAGCAGCGCTCCCATCCCCGCTATATTTGTCATATACTCAGAAAGTGGTGCCCCAGACAGTGGTGAGGCACCCATGCCCACACCTGAGGTATCCCTGGAGGTCTCGCCTCCCCCTGCAGGTGGGTACCCATGCACTGCTGTTTGACTCCTTCCTCCCTCTCTTCCTCTTCCCCAGTTCACTCTCCACAGATGATTAATTTGCACACCAAACTGACAACACGCGTGTATTTTGTTTTGCGTGTCACCGTTCTTTTTTGTAACTAGATTTCTCACGCACAAACAATATGCAGTCAAAATAGTCCAAATGCATTCCGAAAAAAGGAAGTGTGATGAACCACATACTGTACGTATGCTGTGTGCATTCTGTTGCTCTTAACCGTGCAGTTGCACTGCTGTTAACACACTATTGAGCTCACATGTTATTATGTTGTCTGGGCCTAACACCGGCTGGACGCTTCCTCCAACAAGTACTGGCGGTCACTGTGTGTGAGGTACTGACATTTTTTATTTCTATATATGAATCTGCAGAAAATGCAGCATGATGAGGAAGTATAGTTTGAATTATTACATTCAGCATGCAGATGTCTAGTTTCCACCAGCATTGTCACACCAAATTGTTTGGGAACTGTAATGGTTGCTGAGTAAATCTATGACAGCCTATATCCAATTCTATTTCCAAGTCCATTTCGTCCTACATTGAAATGTAGATCTTTTAAAAATTCTGAATTATTAAAACTCTACTTCCTTAAGGTGTCCAGGACTTGCAACAGATATGCTTTGACCAATTTGATTTAACGTCTTTTATTTCAAGTTTTAAATTTGAATCGATTTTGATCCCTTCACATAATCAGAAATTATTTTCAATGCGTAGACCCAATCTGGTCCCTGCTTACTGCGTATCTCAGCTGATCCCTGCCAACACCTCATATATATTGCAGTGCCTTGCAAGGACACCAGTGCTTTTGTTTGAGGCTTCATGCAACTCTAGCCTGCAACTATTATTTGCTATACAGAGGCTGTAACAGTACAACGTTTAGAGACTGAGGGCAAGGACCCCAACCCAATAGAGGTGCCTAGGCTTGTAGAGGCCAATTCTGTGATGGTTACGGAGCCAGAGCCACTAACAAATGGATCTAAAGAACCAGAGCTGGTTGAATTTGGGGCTAAGGAGCAAGTTGAATCCCCTGTGAATGAAGTCAAAGCCTCCCAGCTCTCTTGCTCACCCCCACCTCCTGGTAAGTAACATTCACTCAAACCTCAAGCAATTAGCAGTGAAAGCGCATGACATTTACTATAACTATACCTAAAACTGAGGCCCAGAGTTTTTCCCTATCCTCTCAAGAGGTTAGGAAAAACTCCCGGCCCTATTAACAAGTGCTTCCATTCAATCGTGCCTATTTGCAAAACATAGATTGAACCAGTCTTCTGTTCATGTAGGTCCTATATCTTATAACACCAATTATTATGATTCAAAATTTCATTCCAATCCTACAATACATTTATTGAGTTACACTATATGTTGAGAAATTCCAGCTGTAGGTGCTCTGTAGATACTAATATCATCACAAACTATCAACAAACTCTCTGTTGATAAGCAACTACCATAATTGTGCCGGTTAGAGATAGAGGTAAGTTTACAATACGATTTAGTGTAATGGTTAAGGTTAGGGTTATCATTAGGGGAAGGGTTAAGGTTAGGATTAGGGTTAGGGTTAGGGTTAGTAGATAGTTTGTTAAAATGTTGTTGATAGTCTGTAGATAAATTGTAGAGCATCAACAGATACAATTTTAGGACTCTCAAAATAATGTGTTCCCATTTATTAATTTTGTCTATATCAGGGATTTATTTGGTTTGTCGTGCTCTTTGAAATGACAAATTATTATAAATCAGTTTGCATTCAACAGCCACACATTTGTTTATGCTTTCTTTATTGTTGAGTTGACTCTAAATTCTGGTCATTTTTATTGGCAATACAGCACACTGTAAATGCAGCATGCATGCTGTGGCTATGATTTAGACTGAATTCATGGCACATACAGAAGCAGTTCCATGGATTGTTTTAATAACCAATGTGATAACTGAGAGTCATATAGTGCTGAAGGAAGGTAAGTTTAACCTGAGAACCTTGTCCCAATTCAGCAACCCCCTTACCTACTGTGAAGGAGGAAGATGAGCCAATTGTTGAGGTGGTTACCCAGAGTACACCCCCAATTCCAGAAGCAATTCTTACCGTGGTAACCCCACCCCCAACTCCAGAACCAGTTGTTACCGTGGTAACCCCACCCCCAACTCGAGAACCTGTCGTTACTGTGCAGGTTACCACAACTCCAGCAGGTCTGGAAGAGTGTTTGTTCATATCCGACTGTGTGTGTGTGTGTGTGTGTGTGTGTGTGTGTGTGTGTGTGTGTGTGTGTGTGTGTGTGTGTGTGTGTGTGTGTGTGTGTGTGTATTCCTGTCTGTCTGTCTCATGTATGTATGTATGTATGTACGTATGTATGTATGTATGTATGTAGGCGTGTACAGTCCTGCTCATATGTTTACACATCCTGGAAGAATTTTTAAGATGTGAATGATCAGGCAAATAACATTATTTATATTTTTAATGGGATTCAAATTAAACTATAAGGCATCACAGAGTAGCACATTCATTTAAAAAAAACGCAATAAAGAAAATAATGAGACGTCCCTGTTCAAAAGTTTGCACACCTTTAGTTCTTAGTAATGTGTATTGCAACGAGTAGCATCAAGGATGGCTTGCAGTCTTATGTGATTTTCGTGGATGAGGCTATTTATTTCCTCAGGTGGTAATGCTGCCCATTCATCTTGGTAAAAAGCCTCCAGGTCTTGTAAATTCTTGTGTTGTCTTGCATAAAATGCATGTATCAGATCTCCCCAAAGTGGCTGAATGATATTGAGGTCAAGAGACTGTGATGGTCACTCTAGAACATTCATTTTTTTCTGCTGTTACCGCTGAAGGGTCGACTTGGCCTTGTGTTTTGGACCATTGTCATGTTGGAAAGACCAAGTGCGTTCCATGTGCAGCTTCCGCGCTGATGAATGCAAATTGTCCTTCAAATTTTTCTGATAACATGCCTTCATCTTGCCATCAATTTTGGCTAAAATCCCAGTGTTACATTTTTGTCTCATCACTCCAAAATACTTTGCTGCAGCAGTTTTGAGGCTTGTCTAGGGGCTTTTTTTGCACATAGTAAGCAGGCTTTTTTGTGGCATTGACACAATAAATTACACAATATAACATATTGTGTGTCATGAATCCCCCTTCCCTAACTCTTTTTTAGTGAGAAGTTTGTATTTCAGCTGAAGTTGGGTTTTTGATTCCATCCTGACCAATTTTCCTGGCATTTGTGGATCAAATCATTGTTAGTCAATCTGACCGTGACTTGGCATCAACAGAACCCATAATTTAACACTTCATTATCAGAGTTTCAACAGCACTGATTGGCATTTTCAAATCTTAGGATATGTTTTATATGCTTCTCCTAATTTACAAAGTTCAACCACGGTACCTTTTCTCACAGGTCCTTTTCTTAAAGTTATTTTGCTTTCCTCATGGCTCAGTTTCCACGAAAGTCAGTGCAGCCCTGGATGAAATGTGCAGGGGTCTCTAAAGACACTAATTACAATCAAACAAGTCAAAACGTACCCTTAATTGACATTTAAACCTGTGTGTGTAAACTTGTGTGCATATTATCAGGTAAATCATTCAAAGAAATGTAAATCTTTTGACCAGGGCTACTTGGGGAATATCAGTTATAATTATGATTTAAAAAGGGCCGACAGAATTATGAGATAATAATTGGCTTAACTTTATCACTATCCCTAAATAGAAGAAAGGTGTTCTGCATGATCAGTAAAACTTTCAGAAAATGGCCAATATGTCACAAATTACCAGGGGTATGTACATATTTGAGCACAACTGTATGTATGTACAGTGCAAAATTATTAAGCCAATTAAGAAAATGGTTTAAAACTATTTGTCTGAATGGTTTCTGCTTCTGATGAACAATGTTTTAAGGTCACTGCTTACAAGGTCACTTCTTTGAAGGACAGAAGGAAATTCAATGACAAGCTGGCTCAACATCTGTCATTTGGCACCAAAGTACATAGGTCAACCATGGGAAGAAATTGGCACTGGGAAAAAAACTAAAATTTTCAAATTGCGATTTATAAGAGCTATGGCAAGTCCTCCAAAAAGCTTAGAATATTTGACTACAAGACTAATTAAGAATATTTTACAGAAAATTTAGTTAGTTTTGCATTCTTAAGGAAACCTCACAGAATACGGACTTATATTACAAATACAAGAAGCTTTTGTTACGTTTCATCATTACAGTTTTTATTTGTGTTTACTCCAATGTGATTTTTTTTCTTCAAAAACAATAAATACTAAGACCTCAGATAAATGTCTTTAAATAATTTTCTCCAGTGGCCTAACACTCTTGCACAGTACTGTATTTACAGTGGCAAGAAAAATAATGTGACAAAGACCCAAAAAGACCCTGGATTTCTGCATAAACTGATCATAAATTGTGTTCTGATCTTCATACTGTATAACTAATAATAAACAAATATAGTCTGGCTAAACTAATAACACATAAACAATGAAACATGTTCATATTGCTAAGTAAAAGAGACAACAAACATGATACAAATGCAGAGTTAGAGACTATAATAATATGCAAACAACAACCAACAAAGGCTACTCCAATAACAGGAGACATACATCAGAAGAACAGCAACACAGTAGGCTTAAAAACCAACAATGTCCAAATCTGTAAACAACTAACATGGAGGTCTAAATACTGGTACTAATGAGGTATTGCAATCAGCTGAAATGGTTACTGGAATCGCCCTTCTTCCAGATACCAGTAGCAGTCTGTAGCCCGTGACCAGGGAGCAGGAGTATTAACTGCTCCACCTTGTCCCTTGCTGACTGGAAACCCCAGCAGGGATGGTTAACATAGCATTCTTCAAGAACGTGCTACATTTTGCTTGGGTCCCATCAAACATACCCATATTTCAAATTATAAGTCCTCTAGAGGCCTATCGCAAAATGATGCATACTGTATGTGCTTACTATTACTCTTATAACCTAATTAGACATGTAGCCTATGATGACAATAGCTGCATTTGAACAGCATTTCAAAAAGGAATCTAACCTCCTTTACATTAAAATTTTGGGCCTTCCTCCTTTAGGCTCCACTTTTGTGTTTATACATTTTTTCTAGTCTCGACTTTCTCTTTTTATTTATATTTCGGCCGTTGTCTCTTGGTAGCTAGCTCAACTGTTGCTCAAAATGATGACAGAAACAAAAAAGCTTTGGAGATTATTTTCAGAATGAATCTCAGAATGCATTTCATTTTCTTGACCCTTTAATGTTCTCACTACCAAAAACAACATTCAAGGGCTATGGTATTGATATTATTGAATAATTAGATTTATTTAGCAAATTAATTTCATTTATTGTCATCAATACACTAAAATATCATGCTGATTTATGTAGTAGTAAAAATATCATGCTGACTTATGTAGTGGTAGCAAAAGTGCTGAACTTTCTCCATTTTGTGGTACACTGGACTGAATATCAAGGCATACTTTTGTAGCCTTTGATGCAAGTCCACAATTCTTAGGTCTTTTGACTTCTCTTTGGTCCAAGGCATGGTTCACATCAAGCAATGCTTCTCGTGAATTAGTGTTTTATAGGCCAAGACAATCTGTAAACAACACCTCCAATTTTGTTGCATTGATTGGACTTACGGTTATCTGACTCCTGACAACAGTTTTGGAGAAGTCATTAGCCTATAGGTTCTCATAGATTTACACCCTGCACTGACAATGTTTAAATTATATATTAATTATTGTCAAGAAAAAAAACATTGTCTATTTTGTGACACACAGTAGGTGAAGATCAGATCAAATTCTTTGAATAATTTATGCAGAAATCCAGGTAATTCCTGAGGGTTATCATAATTTTTCCTCACACTTTATCTATATTTATGTACATGTGCTTGTCTTTTCATATTATCGTGTGCGTCTGCGTGGGTGTATTTTTTCTGTATTTAAACTTAGCATACAGTAGCTTACAGTCTGTTATTTGCCGACAGTCTCCTACATCTACTTGTTTGAACTTGACCTCTTTCATAAAATCTCTGATTTTGACAAAATTTTACTCATAAAACTGTTCCATTGGCAAAAGAATGGTTGACACATATTTAAGATGTAATAACATTTTGTATTTTTGTACAAATTGTTTATATTTGTATGACATATTAATTCACAATCTTTCTAAGTTTCATGTTTTATTTTGGCTTAACCTAGACTGCAAAAATATAAAGACCATTATGTTAATATTTAAGTGTTAAAAAATAAATTTTAGTCTTTATTGTTTGATTTGTAAAATAAGTAGTATTTGATTTGACAAAATTGTCAACACATTATTAAACATTATATTCTGCCATTGTGTTAAAATGGTGGTGTAATCTTCTCTGTTGGAAGTTTAAAGTTAATCTAATTAGCATTTAATAAGCATTAGACAACAAAGTAAATGTGAACATGTATTCAAAATAGTCCCCCTCTGCTGGTGAACTGCAGAATGTAAAATGAGACAACAAATAGGAAGGCAGTGATTGGTTATATTAAATACTAAGACTAATTTTCCCCACTTTCCCACATGCTACATGACGCATATACTTACATGCAAGGACTGCAGAAGGAGGAGTCCCAGAGGTCTAGCCGGCCTCCTGCCTCAGCTCCACTGAAATAAAAACAGTATAACGATTAAAACTAAATTATACATTTTTAAAACGGGAAATGCTGCATCCTTGTAGTGAAATAGTTCTGCAGTCCATGCTTACCTGAAAAATAACATTACAAAAATTGACCAAAAGTAAAACAAATCTTTTTAAAATAAATAAATTAGAATATTGCTCATATTAAGCATGAATGGAATCACTTGCTATTAGCTACAATTCATTTTGCAGTTCTGATGCTTTGAAACAATCCAAAACATCTGCATTAGAATCAAAATGACCATTAAGATTAGGATTAGTTTAGGATAAGTTTAAGATATTTTAACACACATTTTTACTACACAGTGTAGACATAATGCTAGCCTGACAACAAAAGTTGACACCGAATGTGTTTACAACATGTATATTTTTTTGAAATTTGATAATTTCTCCATTATGGTTTGTCAAATACTTGTCAACATTCTTTCCTCAAAGGGCAATTCTATGAATTAAATGTCAACCCCCCCCCCCCAACAGTCCCACCCAACATCAGCAGCACACATTTTAGTATTGTATGTACAAATACTGTTAGTGTATACATTTTAGATCTATTGTATGTACAGTACTGTTAATTTAAACATGACTCATTGATCCAGTGTCTTCTGTTCCACAACCAAGGTCCACGTTCTCATGTCACTTTTGTTTTCCTCAACCCTCACCAACCCCCTTTGTTTAACTGATTTAACAACATGAGTTCCCCCAAGCTTCTTATCTTAACACGCCACAATGTTACTATTTTGATTTATGACTGGCAAAGGTTTTCTTGAGTAACACAGGATACAGGGCTTTGCTTTAACAATCCAGATGACTGTCTAGTTAAGTCCTTGTCTCTTGTCAGCCTGCACTTTTGTGGACATTCTTGTGGTTTTCTTGCAGCTGCCTGTGAACATTCGTCTTGCACATTCTCTCAAAGTACTTCTTACCTTCTCTCAGGGCTCCCAGCTGTTCTAAACCAAGCTTGAGGTGTGCGCAGTTCATTTATCTTACGTACTGTATGTATTTTGTCACTGTCCACTCGCTTCACATAGACACAAATGTGGCCTCACACAGGACACATTTTGATCTCATGATCAACAAGTTCCTGTTGTCCCACACTCATTTATCCATATCACAGTCTTGCATAATGGTTGCGCTGTGTCAAGTCAGCCCCACATTCTGTCTGGTCTTGCATGCTTTGTCTTGTGGCTCCTCTTTTTGGCCTCAATGGCCCGCCCTGCCAGTGATGGCCTGCGAACTTCTTGATAAGTGGGTCTGTGTGTCAATCACATCTTTATTACAGATAAAGATCATGATGCTACAAACAACACTCCGTCACCACCACCCCCACCAGGTTGGTAACCATGACAACCATCTCCCCACCATTTCCATTTTTACCACGTCACTTACCATGGACACTCAACTAGAAACCATGGCATCAACACCGAAAAAGTGCTTCATGGAAATGTTCTGAGACCTTACAGTATGCTAAAGACAGCTTATATAAGAGTCACAATGTAAGAAGCACGATTACTTCTGAATGGATATCTTAACTGCCACAGTTTATGTTAACATCAGACTTTTCTCAGATCTTCGGAATATACCTTAAATGTGCCTCTACAACTGGTACATGGCATTTTGTCAATATTGAGGATCAGCTATGTACTGTTGCATTGTTTGTCTGCACATAGCACATACATTTTCACCAACAAAACTACTTGCACACTTGACAAAGTAAAGTAAACTTTACAGATAATGAAGTAATATTGTAATTTTACAACATCTAAAATGACACACGTTACTAAAATTATAAATGTTTCCCAAAAAAATAATTTTTCAAATTATTGCCATTCTTATTGCCATTTTTCAGTACTTTGTACCCCAGTACCACTTGCAAGGATAAGACACTCTTCCTATATTTTAAATCATGAGTCTGGAGAACGTGTTGGTAGGGATGTTTATCGATAAATAATCCATATCTTTTGGCCTGGACTTGTTTTATTGCAATTCAAGTCCGTAAACTGACATGGCTATTGCAAAATGTTGAATGTATGATAAAAGTATTGTTTTGTAATATTACTTAACCTAATATATTGCTCATTAGTTGTTTATTACCTTTTTGCAAATCTTTATCAAGGGTTAAAAGGGGTATGATTTTGGTAATCATATTTACATGTATGGCAATTCAAAAATACTGAATTATAATGCCTACAATTACAGAAATATTTATTCTTCTTGAATGAATATATATATATGTGAAAAATACACTTCAAATACTGTCATCTGGAGTTTTTAACTTACCTACACACCATATTCCACAGATAAAGGGGTATATTTGTATTATAATGAAATTAAGTTATATATGAGGGGGATGACAACTAAAATACTGTAATTGGATATGGTCTCTACTACCACTAATCAGAATTTGTAGCTATGAGTCTGTAGATTTGGTGACATTTTACAATTCTTCTAACTGTCTAACTGTTTTGCTTTTCCAATTTCCTTGGAAAGCTTTGATAGACATTAATGTTCAAGTCAAGCCGCACATTTGTCATTGGATTAAGGTCAAGGCTCTAATTGGGCCACATTTCCTGTTTTATTACTTAACCACTCTGTTGTTGCTTTGGCTGTGGGCTCCGAATTGTTATCATGCTTAAAGATGATCTACAGTTTCAGATATTTGCAAAAGGCAGCAGGATTTTCTCAAGGACTTTCCGTACACTGCTCCTGACAATGAGAAACAATTCCATAATAAGATACAGGAACATAACACTTTGCATTTAGTAAGAAAATATATATTTTAGTTTTATCATTCAATGTGAGCTTACTTTCTTGCCACACTACCATAAAGCTAGATTTGTGCTTTGGAAATTGTTGTCTTACTTCACCATAAACGATCTGAAAAATGCTATAGTTATGCTCTCTGATCTTTCACCTACTTACGTGTTCATCCAATTGGCAAAGAAAAGGCTTATCTAGACAGGGTCATATTGATGATGACAATCCCCTCTCACTTATTAATAATCTTATTGACTGTGCTTCAACGGATGTTCAAAACTAGGAAAGAAAATGTATACCCATCCCCTGATCTGTGTCTATCTACAGTTCATTTTGTATTTAATTTAAAACCTCATACAGTATGTGCGCATGGCTTTACAGGAGGTGGAAATATCAAATAACAATATTTCAGGTTTGTATTTTAATTTCACAATAATTTAAATAAATCTCATTGTGCAGCATGGTGTACAGATAGTGGAAAAAAATCCTAATTAAGCTTTTATCGCACAATTGTAAATTATGTATTTTATACCATATTTCTTTTTTTTTATTATACGTGTATATTTAATTACAGGTATATATGCAGTAAACATATTTTAAAAATATATCAGCCGCGGTCGGTGGATCTTAATTGGGGAGGACGGGCTCGTGTTACGCTCGGGACCGGAGTGAATGGAATGGTGAGCAACGCACGAAACCCAGTGTTTTTTCGTTTTGCACACTGGGTTTTGTGCGTTGCGCACCATTCCATTCACTCCTGTCCCGAGCGTAA
>JACXGM010009751.1:7775-20597 GCA_016801145.1 Umbra pygmaea | reverse complement strand
GGTGATGTTCTAATGAAAGTGGAGGGGGTGAGACCAGAAATGACACTGATGTGAGTTAATGAAGACCCGTCAACTCTGACAATAAGAAGAAGAAAAACCTGGGTATATAACCGGTTCGGCTGTGAGACTGCTGGGCTCTAGCCTGGTCCTAAATCAGAATGTGCTACCTGTTTCCTATACTAGCTAACTCGACAAAGGCCATAAGAGTTGGCAACATGGCATGATTAGATTTAAGCCCAGGCTAGCTTGGGTCCAGTCCAGTCATGGGTTAAAAGAATGTGTTATTTATTGTTAACTATATGTGATGGGTGTTGGTACTGAGTGGTTGGTACGTTGTCCTTGTGGTTGTTAATGGATTGCTTGCATGTATATATGCATGTTTGCTTGGAATGGTACTGCATATGATGAAATTAATGTGACCTATTCTGGTTCAGGAATGTGCATCTAATTATGAGCTCAATTCCTAAACAAGACAGGTTTCAAAACTGAAAGTACATGAATCAAACACCCCCCAAAACATGTAATCTACGTGAAGTTAATTTTCCAACAGGATTGTAATGTATTCAACAGTTTTTGTATTTGTTGTGGTTGAGCCAGACTTCCTCTGTGTAAGTCAAGGACTTGGAAGGATGAAATAATGTTCTTGCCATGAAGGATCCTTTATATTATTGTAGCTAGGTTCCCTCAGTGTCTTATGTAAGCAGTTGTCAGGTACAGCCAATTGGCGGCCGTTTGTTACATTCCAATTCGAGGGCTCAACCACTCCAGAGCGGCACAATGCATTGGTTAAAGCTGGACTTTCTCTCTTGTGTTTTAAATGTCTACTGTAGTGTTTTATATGCTGTTAGTGTATATTATTACTGAAGAAAAACGTAGAGCTAGTTCAGTGCAATAAAAGGGAGCCACTGGATTTTTATTTTTTATTGTAGAATATATGATCAGTATGGTAGAATCATAGTGATGCAAAGATTACTTGACTTGGATTAAATGTTGTAGCTTGGACATGCCGTTGAAGGCATCCATTTTACTTATCGTACCTGGTGGCCTGATTGGAGTTGTGATAACCAGCTCATCTGTAGGGATCAGCCAATAAAATAATAAAATGGTAAAAAACAGAAATGTGAAAGTGCAGATTGCCTCAGTGAAGCTGACCTTGCTCTCCAAGACAGCATGACTGACAGTGTTGCAACAACTGTCCAAGAGCAGAGAGTACCATGACAAATGTATTTTTAGATGTAAACGAGATTGTTCTAGAGGGTCACCGATAATGGTTGTAAATTGTAGATTAATTGGTTTATTCAGTTTAATGTTAGTGGGCCCTAGTCTAGTAGACCTTTCACATTTATGAATTGTGTGTTCTGTTCCGCCTGGATATTTTGGAAACTTACTTTCAATAGTCAATGGGATTTGAATAGACTAGACCTTGTTCAGCATCAGTGATTCCTTAACAAAGCTTGATTGACACTGGTGTTTTCTAACTGTGATCATTCTATTTTGCAAGAACTCAAACTCGTATAACAAAACACGGCAAACAAAATGTTTTGTAAGTTACATAATTAATACTATACTCTTAACCAAGCCTGTTATGGAAACGCATACTGAAACAGGAAAACCTCACTTTGTAAAGTTATTAATAATGTAAAACATTCAAAGAAAGGGAAATACTCTTGGTATTACTGTCAATATATTCTTGAAATGGCTCTGGCGTTTTCATGTTGTAAAGGTTTAAAGTATGGCAGCTCATTTACATATTACCATGAGGTTTTGTGACATTGTGAAGGATTTATTAATATGGTTGTGTGAGATGTTTCAATGTAGTTTTCAAAAATAAAATGTTTTTCTTTTTCAAATATTTGACTTTCATTGTACAAGATTGGTTTAGAACAGGAGTCAATCCTTTAAGTCATTAGTCAATCCAGGGACTCAATTAACATTAGCCCATGAAAGATCAATTAGTAAATTGAATTTACAGTTGTTCGAAAGTTTGAGTGTCACAAGTATTGGTCTCCGCAAAGTATGCTTCATGTTCTCAGATCTTTCTATCAGTAGTTACAATGGTATACTGAAGTGTAATTACAAGCATTCTATAAGTGTCTAAGGTTTTTATTGATTATAACATTAAGTTTAGGCAAAGAGTCAATATTTGCAGTGTTGACCCTTCTTTTTCAAGACCTCTTCAATCTGCCCTGGCATGCTGTCAGTTAACTTCTGGGCCATGTCCTGACTGATGGCAGCCCATTCTTGCATGATCAATGCTTGGAGTTTGTCAAAAGTTCTGGGTTTTTGTTTGTTCACCTGCCTCTTGAGGATTGACCACAAGTTCTCTAGGGGTTAAGGTCTGGGGAGTGTCCTGTCCATGGACCCAAAATCTTTGTTCCTCAAGCCACTTTGTCACTTTTTTGCCTTATTGCAAAGTGCTCCATCATGCTGGAAAAGGCATTGGTCGTCACCAAACTGTTCTTTGGTGGTTTTGAGAAGTTGCTCTCAGAGGATGTGTTGGTACCATTCTTTATTCATGGCTGTGTTCTTAGACGAAACTGAGTGAGCCCATTCCCTTGGCAGAGAAGCAACCCCACACATGAATGGTCACAGGATGCTTTACTATTAGCATGACAGGTGTGTTTGTAGCGCTCACCTTATCTTCTCGGGACAAGGTTTTTTTTGGGGTGGCCCAAACAGTCAAAGGGAATTCATCAGAGAAAATGACTTTACCCCAGTCCTCAGTAGTCCAATCCCTGTACCTTTTGCAGAATATCAGTCTGTCCCTGATCAATCAATCAAATTTATTTATAAAGCCCTTTTTACAACAGCAGTTGTCACAAAGTGCTTTGACAGACACCCAGCTCGAGACCCCCAAAAGCAAGCAACAAAAGTGATGCACAGTGGCTAGGAAAAACTCCCTAGTAGGAGGGACCTGGGAAGAAACCTAGAGAGAGGCCAGACTCAAGGGGCTGGCCAGTCCTTCTGGCTGTACCGGGTGGGGGATCTGAAGGTACACAACCCATTGTAATAAGGTCAATCAGTGTTAAATTATTGTCCAGCAATGAATATATGATGGGTGTACTGTGACCATAGTCTTTATGTAGCATCAATACAGTTCGGTGGTCTTCAAGGAAGACCGTGAAGCCACCTGGAGATGAAAGCTGGCGTCATCGGGTGGAAACGGGATAATCAACCGCAGTGACATGGGATCCAGCACAGCAGCGGGCCGGGCACAGGAAGTGGACAGGAAGGAGTCATCAGGCCACATGGTCCTGTCGCATGTTCCTAGGGTCTTCCTAGGATGAACATGACATCAGGAACATTAAAGTGGGCATACCTTGGATCTAGTACCTTGACACAGCTCTGACCCCAAAATGAATATATAAAACCCTAGTCCCCCGGCACATAAACTATTGCAGCATAAAATCTGGGGCTGAGACAGGGGGGACAAGAGACGTGGTCCTGCACAAGGAAGCCTTGGGCAGGAGCAAGCAGGCATGCTTCCGACCCGCCCACATTGCCAAGACCACACCTCCAAAGGGTCACCAGCAGACCGTAACCACTGTAGGGGTAGCATTGGAGTGAGGATATCCCAGTAGAGAGAGGGGAGCCTACCAGGCAAGCCAACATGGGCAGTTCATTAACAGTGCCGCCATTCTCTTTTAGCCCCCTGGGCCAGACTACACTATACCATAGAACTTACTGAAGAGATGAGTCTTCAGCATAGACATAAATGTTGAGACTGAGTCTGCATCTCTCACATGGGTTGGCAGATCATTTCACAGAATTGGAGCTCTATATGAGAAAGCCCTTCCACCAGCTGTTTGTTTACAAATTCTAGGAACAATGAGGAGGCCGGCATCTTGTGAACGTAATGTAGGTGTGGGTATGTATGGTTGCACCAAATCAGACAGATAAGTAGGGGAAAGTCCATGTAGTGCTTTGTATGTTAATAATAAAACTTTGAAATCAGCCCTAGCCTTAATGGGCAGCCAGTGTAGAGAGGCTAGAATTGGGTTAATGTGTTCCGATTTTGCAGTTCGAGTCAGAATTCTGGTGCCTGTGTTAAGCACTAACTGAAGTTTTTTTAGGGTTTTGTCTGGGTAGCCAGAAAAGAGCATTACAATAATCCAATCTTGAGGTAACAAAGGCATGGATTAACTTTTCTGTATCATTCTTTGACAGACAATTTCAAATTTTTGCAATGTTCCTGAGATGGAAAAAAGCTGCTCTTGAGATATTTTTTACATGTTCGTCAAGAGAGAGATCTGGGTCTAGAGTAACACCAAGGTCTTTTACAGTTTTTTCTGATTTGACTGTACAACCATCTGTTTATTGCCAGATTTGACAGCAGGTCTCTTTGTTTCTTGGGACCTAAAATAAGCATTTCTGTTTTTTAGAGTTTAGTAAGTAATTTTCTGTCATCCAACTCTTTATATTCAAAACACAGGCTTCCAGGGTGTGCAGTTTTGGGGATTCTCCCTTTTTAACTGAAATGTACAGCTGTGTGTCATCAGCATAGCTGTGAAAGTTGACATTGTGTTTCCAGATTACATCACATAGAGGCAACATGTATAGCGAGAACAGTAGCGGTCCCAAAACAGAACCTTTTGGAACACCAAAGCATACCTTTGATTGTTTGGAGGACAGACCATCCACAGAAACAAACGGATATCTTTCCGATAGATAGGATAGGAACCATGCCAAAACATGTCCACGTAGCCCGATATAGGTTTCCAATCTGTCTAGAAGAATGTTGTGGTCAATGGTATCGAAGGTAGCACTCAGGTCCAGAAGCACAAGAACAGAGGCACAGCTCTGATCGAATGAAACTTGAAGGTCGTTTATCACCTTTACAAGTGCAGTCGCAGTACTATGATGGGGTCTAAACCCAGACTGGAGCTTTTCGTAAGTGTTCTTAGTCTTTAGGAATTCACTGAGATGCTGGACGACCACTTTTTCTAATATTTTTGAGAGAAATGGTAGATTTGAAATAGGCCGTTAGTTGTTTAGTCTTTCTGGGTCAAGGTTAGGCTTTTTTAAGAGTGGGTTCACTACAGCCAATTTTAGGGAGTTTGGTACACAACCAGATACTAGAGAGCAATTTATTATTTTTAGCATATGTGAGCCAGGGTGTAACTCTTTTAGAAATTTAGTTCAAATAGGATCCAGTTGACAGCTGGAAGGCTTTGAAGCCTTTACTATTTTAGTGAAAGTCTCAAGGGATACAGGGTTAAAAAATTCAAGTGTCCTTCCTAAGCCAACATCCTGACTGTTCTGCACAATCTCAGGACATGTGAGTTTAGGGGATATATGCTTCTTAAGAGAGGATTCTGTAATTTTTTTCTAATAGTAATGACCTTTTTATCAAAAAAGCTCATGAATTCATTACTGTCAAAATGTAGTCCTATTTCATTTGTGGAATTCTGCTTTTTAGTTTACTTTGCAACTGTATCAAAAACACATTTTGGGTTATTTTTGTTCTCAATTAGGTTGGAGAAATAGGCTGATCGGGCAGAAGTAAGTGCATTACGGTAATGCAATGTACTGTCATTCCAAACTAGTCGAAATACTTCCAACTTGGTAGAACGCTATTTCCGCTCCAATCTTCTGGAGGCTTGCTTTAGGGTTCTGGGGCCTCATTTATAAAACTTTGCGGTGGATTTGTGTCAGACGTGGCGTACGGACGAAATATAGGACATGCGTACGCAAAGAAATATTCAGATTTATAAAAGCATGCGCACGCACGTCCTACGCCTTTTTCCCTTTATAAATCACAATCAAATATAATACGTAGCGCAGCTTTTGCGGCTACATGTCACGCCCTTATTTGCCCATAAATAGTCAATGAAACGCCCCAAAATTAATATTCATTGATTGAGAGCATGGGAAACACGGAGGAAAACCCAAAAAAAGCCACTTCACTCAAGGCGAGGTGGAAAAGAGGAGGAAAATGTTGTTTGAAGGGTACAGTGTGCCTATTACCAATGGCGAAAAGGCGTTGGAGTGGCAAAAGCTTGCAGACGTTATAAGAAAGTCGGACCGTGGCCGAAATATAAAGTGGTAAGATATCAGTCGATGTCAAAGCGTCTAGCACTTCATCGCGAAAGTGTGTCTGCCACGGGTGGGGGGAAATTGGCTACATTACAGCAACATGTCTCCATCCCAAATTATTTTGACATTTGTGGAATGCAAATGCTTTCGATTAATGAACGCATGTTCATTCTCATTAATTGTCCTTATGGCAACATGAGTGCAGTCAATAGCACCGATTACATTTGGGAAACCGGACAAATTGTGCTTTTTTGTTTGACTGTTTACCCGCCGTGTACAGAAACTTAATGTAATTATGCGATAAGCCAATTATACCGACTAACACGCCTGGCATAACCCGGCTAAGGGTTGGCTGAGATATCCCTGACCTGTCAGTCCGTTCCATCTGGAAAGTGCCAGTCGCCAGAAATCCTGTGTTAAATAATATGCATTATTAGGCTATTATTATTATTATATTCTAACAGTGCAAGATCAGCTATTGTGCGTCATTACGCATTGTGATGGCATGGCTTTTTTTAACCATCCATTTGATTGTATCTGAAAATCTACAGAGTTTGGTATTAATCTAATTGTAAATGGAAAATAATTCTGCACAAATGGAATTTATTGCATATTTCAAAATGGTTAAGACATGCGTCACGATGAAACTCATTTAAAAATGAAAAGAACTAAATGCATATCTAAATGAACACTATGTTTCTGTATCTGATTACGACAGTTATACTATGAAAACAATATTCCCCATAAATACTATCTATTATCTATTTATTATCTATCTATCTGTCATCATCTATTTATTTAACTATCTGCACCGCCAGACAGAGACATCGACAAGAATATCAGTTTTAAACATGATTTTGTTCTGTTTACCGTGTTATTTATGAGGATGAATTACGTAACATGCCAACATTACAGATAATATTTGAGTGTTCTTCTTGCAAATATGTGCAATATGTGCTTCATTTGCATTTACGTTACATTCTTGTTTTATTTTGTTTTTTTTTCACTGCAGGCTAATGATTGTAAGCATGGCTTTGTGACATCTTCATGTTATTAATGAGAGGCAATATTTAGATTCCGTTTAAACAACGCTCTGCACTTTCAGACAGATTTACAGAAGCCTACGTGTTTCATCCATCTGCCGACGGTGTCGCCATTTCTCATTTCACCTGTTTTTGTGCGTACGCATGGGTCAGAGTTGTAGTGAAGGACCGCACATTTTCCCGTCAAGTTTGCTTTTTATAAATCCCAATTATTGCATAGAGAGTTGCGTACGTCGTCTTTTGTGCGCACGCAACGTTTATAAATGAGGCCCCCCTGTGTTTTCCGTATACCAGGGTGCAAGTTTCTTGTTACGGATATGTTTAGTTTTTAGCGGTGCAACTGCATTCAGTGTGTTACACAGGGTTAGGTGTAAATCTTCAGTTAGTTCATTCACAGATGTGTCAACTGTGACATCATTGGTATGGTAGAATGAGTCAGGAAGGGCATCCAGGAACCTTTGGGTTGTTAGAGAATTTATATTACTGCTCTTAAAAGTCCCTGGTTGGGTTACAATTGGAGTTACTGATGTAACAGTAAATGTAATCAAATGGTGGTCTGAAATTCCTGGGTTAAGAGGATAAACACTGAGATCTACAACATCTATGCCATGAGACTATACAAGGTCCAACGTGTAACTATGGCAGTGTGTAGGTCCTAAAACATGTTGGACAAAACCCACTGAATCAATTATTGCTATAAAAGCTTTTTGGAAAGGGTCATTCAAGTTCTCCATATGAATGTTAAAATCACCACAAATTATAATATTATCTGCCATCACTACTAGGCCAGATAAAAATTCAGGTAATTCATTAAGAAACACTGTGTATGTAGGTGGCCTGTAGATAGTTGCTATAAAAACAGATTGATTAAGCCGCACAGATTTCATGACTAAAACCTCAAAAGACTCAAACCCAGTCATTATTTTGGGTGTAAGTTTAAAATCAGTGTCATAAATGAAGGCCACACCACCGCCTTTGCGAGGTTCGCGGGGAATATGGTTACCAATGAAGCCAGGAGGAGAGGCCTCATTAAGGGCAATCAATTTATTAGGCTTGAGCCAGGTTTCACACAGGCCAATCAAATCAAGTTCATGATCTGTATTTAGTTCATTGACTATAATTGACTTTGATGTAAGGGATCGTACATTTAGTAGTCCCATTTTTAGGCTAGTATCTTTTTTGTAATTTAAATCTTTTTTATTGATGACAGAAGTGGTGGAGGGCTTTATTATAGTGCGATTACTATGGTGAACACCACCTCGTTTATCCTTACACAACCTGTATCGAGGTACAGTCACAGTTTCAATGAGAAAAACTGAGCTCACTTCACTGGCTATGGTAGTGGTGGACTCCTCTAAGCTGGCAGACTGGCTAATAGCCTGCAGCCTAACCTGCACCCTATTTCATGGTGAGGCTATAGGAGTTAGACTCCTGTCTATGTTGCTAGATAAAAGAAGAGCACCACTCCAGCTAGAATGGAGTCCGTCACTCTTCAGCAGGTCAGCCTCTACGTCGGTAGCCCTGGCCCCAGGTAAACACTGTATAATCACTGGCTGATTCTTCAGTCTAATACTACGGGTAATGGAGTCACCGATTACTAAACTTTTCATTTTGTCATGTGTCCTGCTTAGACGTGTCTGCCGCTCAATCCCCAAGAGAGACGACTCAGGCCCTGAGTCGGAGTCAAGTGGGGAAAACCAGTTGAAAGTGATGTTTGTCCTAGAGAAAAGTGATTTCTTTGCTGCCCTTCTTGACCCCAGTCCTTCCTCCAAAAGTCTTCACCTCACTGTGTGAGCAGATGCACTCACACCTGCCTGCTGCCATTCCTGAGCAAGCTCTGCACTGGTGGTGCCCCGATCCCGCAGCTGAATGAACTTTAGGAGACGTTCCTGACACTTGCTGTACTTTCTTGTGCACCCTGACGCCTTCCTCACAACAATTGAACCTCTCTCTTTGAAGTTATTGATGATCGGATTGATTTTGGATTGAATCACTATATTTTGTATATATTTTTGAGTTGTGTACTTACATCATCCCAAATGTTTCCACCAAATTTCAAAACCAGAGAAATTTGTAATGTAATTCAAAGACAGGACGATTCATTTTCTCACCCGTCAATGACGTCATATAACCTTTGACTCCTCTAGTTGCTTTAGTTTCCGGGGAACCACCAAATAATCATTGTTAATTCAATGCGTAGATAGGTAGGTAGTGTGTCCATGTTCATGACATCCAACTGGCTGATAGCAGCACTTATTTCCACTGTCAAATTATATAGTAAAGATTAGCAAAAATGGCTATGACAAGTATTGTTGTTTATAATTTCAACTAACAGATATCAGCATTCTTACCTTCGAGGGAAGATTGTTAAAAATAACAAATTCTTAGGAAATACTGACTTGACTTAAAACACATTTCAACCAATCACTGTTTAATTTAATCAACATATTGATTAATAATACTTATGAGAAGCTCCAGTCTGGTTTTAGACCCTATCATAGTAGTGAGACTGCACTTTTGAAGGTGATAAATGACCTCCAGGTATCGTTCGACCAAGGCTGTACTTCTCTTGTGCTTCTTGTGTGTTGCCGTTGATTCCATTGATCACAACAGTCTTTTAGACAGATTAAAAACCTATATCGAACTACGTGGACATGCTCTGGCATGGTTCCGATCCTATCCATTGGAAAGATATCAGTTTGTATCTGTGGATGGTATGTCCTCCAAAAAATCAAACGTATGCTTTGGTGTTCCTGAAGGTTCTGTTTTGGGACTGCTGCAGTTCTCGCTATATATGTTACCTTTGGTGATGTCATCCAAAAACCCAATGTCCATTTTCACTGCTATGCTGATGACACACAGCTGTACATTTCAATTTAAAATTAAACATCTAAAACAATGGTTACTTAAGGTCACCTTATGTAAAGATCAATGTAATTACAGTCGTATGCATAAGTTTTGACAATTTGCATGATTTTCATTTGTAAATAATTGGGTGTTTGGATCAGCAAATTAATTTTGACCTATCAAATAACTGAAGGACACAGTAATATTTCAGTAGTGAAATGAGGTTTATTGGATGAATAGAAAATGTGCAATATGCATCAAAACAAAATTAGACAGGTGCATAAATTTGGGCATTTCAACAGAAATATCACATCAATATTTAGTTGAGCCTCCTTTCAGCAGAAATAACAACCACTAAATGCTTCCTATAGCCTGTAATGAGTGTCTGGATTCTGGATGAAGGTATCTCCAGTTCAGTTAGGTTTGATGGTTGCCGAGCATGGACAGCCCGCTTCAAATTACCCCACAAATTCTCAATGATATTCAGGTCTGGGGACTTTGAATTTTTTTAATTTAACCTTTATTTAACCAGGTAAGTTGACTAAGCACAATTTCTTATTTACAGCAACGACCTGGGTATCAGGGGACTGGGATGGCCATTCCAGAACATTGTACTTGTTCCCCTGCATAAAGTAAATATTCAGCAGTGTTTTGCATTGTTGTCTTGTTGAAATATCCAGCCCTGGCATAACTTAAATTTTTTCATTGATTCCTCTACATTATTCTTAAGTATCTGCTGATATTGAGTGGAATCCATGCCACCTTCAACTTTAACAAGATTCCCAGTACCGGCACTGGCCACAAAGACCCACAGCATGATGGAACCTCTACTAAATTTGACTGTGGGTAGCAAGTGTTTGTCTTGGAAAGATGTGTTAATTTGCCGCCATGCATAACGCCTCTTGTTATGACCAAATAACTCCATCTTTGTTTCATCAGTCCAGAGTACCTTCCAAAATAAAACTGGCTTGTCCAAATGTGCATTTGCATACCTCAAACGACTCTGTTTGTGGTGTGTGCAGAAAAGGCTTCTTACGCATCACTCTTCCGTATATCTTCTCCTTGTTCAAAGTGAGCTGAATTGTTGAACAATGCATATTGACACCATCTGCAGCATGATGATGTTGTAGGTCTTTGGAGGTGGTCTGTGGGTTGTTTTTGACCGTTCTCACCATCCTTCGCCTTTGCCTCCCTGATATTTTATTTGGCCTGCCACATCTGGCCTTAACAAGAACTGTGCCTTTGGTCTTCCATTTCCTCACTATGGTCCTCACAGTGGACACTGACAGCTTAAATCTCTGCAATAGCTTTTAATAGCCTTCCCCTAAACCATAATGTTAAACAATCTTTGTTTTCAGGTCATTTGAGAGTTGTTTTGAGGCCTTCATGTTGCCATTCTTCAGAGAAGAGTCAAAAAGAACAACAACTTGCAATAGGCCACCTTAAATACTTTTTCTCATGATTGGATGCACCTGTCTATGAAGTTCAAGGCTTGATGAGCTCACCAAACAATTGTGTTCCAATTAATCAGTGCTAGTTACAGGTATTCAAATCAACAAAATAACAAGGGTGCCCAAATGTATGCACCTGTCTAATTTTATTTTGATGCATATTGCACATTTCCTGTTAATGCAATGAACCTCATTTCACTACTGAAATATAACTGTCTCCTTAAGTTTTTTGATAGATCAAAAGAAAATTGCTGATCCAAACAGCAAATTATTTTAAATGAAAATCATGGAAATTGTTAAATGTTTGCATACAACTGTATATTTTTGCCTTTGAATAATGCTGATATATTTTCATGGTCTTGGCAATGTGGGTGGGTCGGAAGCATGCCTGCTTGCTCCTGCCCGAGGCTTCCTTGTGCAGGACCACGTCTCTATGGTATAGTGTAGTCTGGCCCAGGGGGCTAAAAGAGAATGGCGGCACTGTTAATGAACTGCCCATGCTGGCTTGCCTGGTAGGCTCCTTTCTCTCTACTGGGATATCCTCACTCCAATGCTACCCCTACAATGGTTACGGTCTGCTGGTGACCCTTTGGAGGTGTGGTCTTGGCAATGTGGGTGGGTCGGAAGCATGCCTGCTTGCTCCTGCCCGAGGCTTCCTTGTGCAGGACCACGTCTCTCGTCCCCCCCCCCATCTCAGCCCCAGATGTTATGCTGCAATAGTTTATGTGCCGGGGGACTAGGGTTTTATATATTCATTTTGGGGTCAGAGCTGTGTCAAGGTACTAGACCCAAGGTATGCCCACTCTAATGTTCCTGATGTCATGTTCATCCTAGGAGGACCCTAGGAACATGCGACAGGACCTTGTGGCCTGATGACTCCTTCCTGTCCCCTTCCCGTGCCCGGCCCGCTGCTGTGCTGGATCCCATGTCACTGCGTTTGATGATCCCGTTTCCACCCAATGACACCAGCTTTCATCTCCAGGCGGCTTCACGGAGGAACCTAGGAACATGCGACAGGACCTTGTGGCCTGATGACTCCTTCCTGTCCCCTTCCCGTGCCCGGCCCGCTGCTGTGCTGGATCCCATGTCACTGCGTTTGATGATCCCGTTTCAACCCGATGACGCCAGCTTTCATCTCCAGGCGGCTTCACGGTCTTCGTTCGCAAGAACACCGAACTGTATTGATGCTACATAAAGACTATGGTCACAGTCCACCCATCAAATCTTCATTGCTGGACAAAAATTTAACACGGGTTGACCTTATTACAATGGGCTGTGTACCTTCAGATCCCCCACCCGGTACAGCCAGAAGAGGACTGGCCACCCCCTTGAGTCTGGCCTCTCTCTAGGTTTCTTCCTAGGTCCCTCCTACTAGGGAGTTTTTCCTAGCCACTGTGCATCACTTGTGTTGCTTGCTTTTGGGGGTCTCGGGCCGGGTGTCTGTC
>JACXGM010009750.1:11806-27250 GCA_016801145.1 Umbra pygmaea | reverse complement strand
AGACAGCCCCTCCACACCCAGAGCTTTCAGCATTTCTGGACGGATCTCATCAATCCCTGGGGCTTTGCCACTGTGGAGTTGTTTGACTACCTCAGTGACTTCCACCAGGGAAATTGACGACAATCCCCCATCATCCTCTAGCTCTGCCTCTAATATAGAGGGCACAGAAGTAGGATTCAGGAGTTCCTCAAAGTGCTCCGTCCACCGCCCTGAGGTCAACAGAGTCCCAACCTTACTGTATACAGCTTGGATGGTTCCCCGCTTCCCCCTTCTGTGGTGGTGGACGGTTTTCCAGAAGCACTTTGGTGCCGACCGAAAGTCCTTCTCCATGTCTTCCCCGAACTTTTCCCAAACCTGCTGCTTTGCCGCTTTCACGGCAGAGGCTGCAGCCCTTCGGGCCCTTCGGTACCCTGCAACTGCTTCCGGAGTCCTCCGGGATAACATATCCCAGAACGACTCCTTCTTCAGTCGGACGGCTTCCCTGAACACCGGTGTCCACCACGGTGTCCGTGGGTTACCGCCCCTTGAGGAGCCCAAGACCCTAAGACCACAGCTCCCCACCGCAGCTTCAGCAATGGAGGTTTTGAACATTGTCCACTCGGGTTCAATGCCCCCAACCTCCCCAGGGATGCACGAAAAGCTCCGCCGGAGGCGTGAGTTGAAAGTCTGTCGGATAGGGGCCTCCTTCAGACATTCCCAATTCACCCGCACTACCCGTTTGGGTTTACCAGGTCTGTCCAGAGTCTTCCCCCACCCCCTGACCCAACTTACCACCAGATGGTGATCGGCTGACAGCTCCGCCCCTCTCTTCACCCGAGTGTCCAAAACATACGGCCTCAGATCAGATGAAACGATTATAAAATCGATCATTGACCTTCGGCCTAGGGTGCTCTGGTACCAAGTACACTTATGAGCATCCCTATGTTCGAACATGGTGTTCGTTATAGACAATCCATGACTAGCACAGAAGTCCAACAAACTAACAACAGACGGGGGCCCCGGGCTTCCTCCGGGCAGGGACTCTCTTCCTCTACCTCGATTCGTCATTGGGGTGTTGGTGAACCATTCTTCGTCTGGCCCCTCACCTGAGGCCACTTTGCCATGGGAGCCCCTACCAGGAGCACCAAGCTCCAGACAACACAGCCCTCAGGTTCATAGGGACACACAAACCTCTCCACCACGATAAGGTGATGGTTCCCGGAGAGGCACCCACTATTAATTGCCAATAATTTGTTTCATTATGAATTATTTTGTCTCCCCAAAGGTAAACCAGCCTATGAGATGGACAGGTCTCATCCAGAATGAGCTCCAACCCTGCACCTGGGTCACTTGGAAGTCATAGCCACAGTATCAGATCGGCATGGGCGCAGACAACATAGACATCATTTGAGAGAATGATGAAGAAGAGGGATATGGGGGTATTTATTTGCTGTTCTAATGTATTCCTTTGTGCAACTGAGGTGTAGTTGATCCTATATCCCACTTCTTGATGGATCTAGCTCAAGTTACTGGGCAAAACCCAGTATGCTGGCACATCAGTGTACATAAAGAACAACAGTAGATGAAAAGAGCAGTGGGCACAAGTATCAGAGCCGCCGGCAAATGTGTGGTGAGCTGGCATTTGCCCCAGTACTTTTCAAAGTAGTGTGGCGCCGCCTCACGGCTACTTGCGACTTATCGCCTGAAATCACTGTGGAAATTTTTGAAATAGGACAAGTCTTTACTCTTCAAAGTAGCCAGATCTACAGTCATTGTTTATGTGGGAACTGAATACAGACATTGTTCATGTGTGCACTGTAATAAATGGTATGTACATAAAATGTACAAAATCAAATTAACCCTCTATGGCATGCATTTTTATTTTGGGGTGGGACATTTAAGCCCATTTTCTGGGAACTTGGGGGTCCCTGATAACATATTGATCATGTAATCCTCCCTCCCCAATAAGACAGTTGGTTGTCCGAAGGCAACAATGTGCTACGAGGGTACTGAAACACCAGGGTTTTCTATTTTACCAGTACATATGATAAGTGGAATAAGGTAAACAACCAATATATGCATTAAAAAAATATTTATTTTGACAAACATCAATCACAAATGGTTCCAACATCATACAATCAAATAAACAAGTCACTACTAAGCATGTCTTTGTCTTTCTATGTTGGTTTCTTTTTAGGTGTACTGCTTACCATATAGAGCTAAAATCAGTATTTTTAAATATTATCTGCTCTGTTGTTTTAAACTACACTGTTGTTTTTGCAGTTGCTGTATTTGGCTTTTATGATTCAGAATTCTGACTAAGGTTTGTAGTAGTTTGACAAAGTTTTTTATTCACATGACCCATTGAGAAAGAAAATCCAATCATAAATCTATAGCAAAGATGCCATTAGACAAGGCATGTACTGTAGATTTAATTGTTACATGACTTGTCTATCTGGATAAACGTCGACTAAGTTACTCAAATGTATGTGAATGATAACGGTTATCTTTCATCTACAAAGCATACAATTAAGACACAAATGTTTACCTCACAAGTTCAGGGAAACTTTAGACTGATCCTCAACATGTGAACTGAACGTGGGCTTCCATAGCTTTAAAATTACGAAACTGAGCCCGGTATAAGCACTCACACCACAGACTAACTATACAAAAATATCTGGAGGTAAACCGTCGGACTCTAGTACATCCTCTTGCAGGCACCTCGTTGATTTCTGATCAATGCCATCTTTTCAAGGGAATGTGTTCTTGCATCCGGTAGAAGTTTGTCTCTGTAGAGTACATTTTGTTCTTTTAATCGACTTTTCAACATTGTTTTCGACACTATTATTGTGGCCTCACAATATGGCGGCGAACTCTTGTTTACGTCCCAGAATGCACTGCGCAGTGACGTCGGTTGCCAAGCTCTATTAATATCAGTTAGGTAGCAAGATTACTCCTCCCTCGTCTAAAATCCTCACATCCGCAACCAAGATGTCTGCGCCCGTAACATAGCCTAGAAATCTAGATGCACCCTAGCGGCAGCAAATATAATTTGCAACTAGGGTCAGTCTAGTAACTCTCCGTTGACTTGCGAGCTGGAAAAACCTAATTCTGGTCAGGCCAATCACAATGTGTATAGAGTCGGTGAGCGGGCTTAACGTAATCACGGGAAAACAAGAAAATGGTTGCTGCTGCTGGCGAACAGCTGTCTTTCGAATCGGCTTTGGGCGCGACTCTGGTAGACTTGGCGTTAATCTTTTCTTTTCTTCACTGAAGTCATTCTTACAAAAGGAAGATGTGTTCGGAATTTTGCCGACCTGACACTTCGTTGCTCTGGTTGGTTGTAGCGCTGTCCTATTGCGTGCATAGGGAATTTGAAAGACAACCGTTTATCCGGCCCCTCGGATTGAGCACTGCCAATGGTGAGTTCCCAGACCCAACATCTTGATGTGGGTCTCGCTTGCCAGGCTACCCGTAACGGCCAGATAATGGCAAATTCGATGACCCAATCAGATCTTAACAAACAAATGGATGACGTCACACATGGTTATATCCAGTAATTATACAATATATGGTATAAGTCGAAGGCAGTTTTTGACCAACAATTATGAACTGCTACGACACGTGGATAAGTCGAGGGTAAAACTTGGGGCTAAGAAATTATGTGATTTTTATAATTGTCAGATTTTTCCTAGCAGCAATCGCTGCACTGTATACTATGGCTTGTACAATCTATGGTTATACACAAGTAAATGGTAATCTTAATAGTCATTCTACAACAAAGAAGAGACAACAGTCAATCGAGTTCCACTTATCTGGTGTATTTAAATGAGAGTCAATAGGCCTACACGCTCTCGCATAATGTAAGTGGTATCAAGTGACATGCCCACAATTTATATCAGTATGATTTATATTATATGCTGACAGACTCAGCAGTGACACATGGGACTTTGCATCAGATTTTTGTCAAGCATCAACTTTCAGCTACCTGTAAGTACACTAGCACAACCGGTAACACATTGCCCCGCATTCAATGTACAAATTTCTATTGAAACTAGCACTGACCGATGGATAAATCGACTCGTTTTAAAATGAAGTTTTCGACTAACATTTCTCAACTTATACACGAGTATACGGTATGCAGTACACCTTGCGCAGTCACACTCGTCTTAGTTGTCAAATGTGATGATACAGATGTACTAGTTTTGCTTCTGTACTATTCAAGCAAAGGGTTGTTTGGATCCTCAGCGGTGTCTATGCACTCTGTACATGGCCTTATGGAAAGATTTGACCCTATCTGTTTGATTACTCAGATGCTTGGAGGAGTGCTTTGTGAGTGTTTACCTGCATTCCATGCCCTCACGGGTTGTGACACCACAAGCAGTTTGTACAGAATGGGGTATGCCACTGCCTTCACAAGACTGAAGACCCATCTTTGTGAGTTACAAGAAATGACCAAATTTGGACTCTGGTAGCCTGGAAGAGGCTTTGTCTGTAGCAAGAAGGTATGCCCCCCTGCTGTATGGCCAAAAGAAAAAGGTGGATTGGCATTCTTGCACCAACCTGGATGAGCTGAAGTACACACAAGCATCTATTACAGAATCATCAGCAGCAAATCTTCCCCCAACAGAAGATGCCTTCCAGCAACATGTGCTGAGAGCGTTGTACCAAACAGCAGTGTGGCGTCACAGCCACCTGGTCAAACCTCTCCTCTGGAACCCAGGTGGTAGAGGATGGAGGCTCAGAGAAGATTGGTGCACTTAACCTGTGATGTTCCAGAAGGCACCAGCACCTAAAGAAGTTAGAGACATCACCCACCTCTACTGTAAAGACGGAAACTGCAACGATGCCACCAAATGCCAGTGTCTTTCAGTGGGCTTGACCTGCAAAGAGTTTTGCTCTTGCTGTTTCCCAGACTGTCCAAATATCACCCATATGACAATGTGGATGAGTGACAGTGGTGTGTGGCAGTTGTACTGTAACATCATGGGGGGGCTGAGCTCCCCATAGTGGCCACTGGAGATGGCCTAACCCACAGAAATGCTACTAAAAGCAGTTCATATTCCAAATGGTTGCTGCTAGAAACAAACAGCCCAAGAAGAGCTGGAGATTCAGTGAGGAGAGGGCTCATTCCCCCTCAGAGTGTTTGTTTTGTTAGATTGTCTTAAATAAAAACAAATGGCAGTCATTTAATTTGTATTGTGTGAAGTTACAGTTTTATTAAAAGGCTCATTAAGGTCAAACCGCAATCTCCTGTTTGTGCAATGGTAAGGTGTTATCTTTTTTATTTCCATCTTTGTTTCCATGTGGACTGTATAATATATGCCATATGAAATGTTTCATTATTAAATGCATCTTATTTGAATTTCTCAACATGCTTCTCACCACTTATAATGGGCTTTGAATTTTTAATTGTCAGTGTTTTTTTTTCTTTCATTTTGGACACCTCATACATTGAGTGACAGAACACCCTGATTTGCCATGCTATATTTACATATTTGGTATTCCTGGATTCAGAACAACCCCACCTTTCCAAAAAGGATTATCTATGATAATCCCTGGCAAAGTAACCACAAAGTAAATGAAAACAGTCTGCAAAGATATTGATTTTGTGCATGTTTGCCTATTTTAGGTATGTGTTTATAGGTCTCTATTTATTCCATACATCAAGACATTCACATCCAGTTTTTAGGTATAGCAACTTCCTGACGACAAACATGCCAAGTTTCCAAGCTCTCAGAGCTTGTGTGTTTGATCTGCATTAGTTTATATGCCTTAACGTCCATACGGACAGGCTCTATTTTAGTCATTTTTTTGGTTTTGGGGTGTATAAAAATATCTGTTAATTTAACAATCTTAGCAGTCAGATATGTTTAGCCAAGAATCCATTTCATATATGGGAGATAGAGATGGAAAAACATTGTTGTGTTTAGTTCTACCTCCAGTAGGGTTTAGTTTTACCACTTTTTAGCCATTTGTCTATAGCCTAATAGCTGGGACACCAGCGCAAACTACTGCATCTACTAGAATTGAATGGAACCTACTAAAAAAAATTATATTAAATGAGGTGTAAACATTTCCATTTATTCTATTCACAAGATGTAGGTTTTTCGTCTTTTAAATTTTGGTCTCATGTTTTTATGAAAGCGTCACGTGGGAAAGACAAGTGTATTTTACTTTAAATGTTCATAGTATTTTTATGGCAAGGGTGTCATGTCGCAACATTTGTTAAAGACAAAAGAAAGGTCAAGTGAAAATATTTTTTGCATTTGGATGGTGAGATATTTTCGTTTATCGATACCCAGAATTTGACCAGACCCCATCCCGGATAAACAAGGAACAGTCCCTAAAGCTTGTAGAAGCTGATCACTCAAAGAGAAAGTATTTCTGTTTTCACTCCGCAAAAGTCTTTATGAATTCTACAAATAGCACCTTTAGTAAGTTGTGTGATTAGAATTGGCCAAAATCAGGTTCATGTTCATGTTCATGTTCATAGTATACTTCTGGTAAATATTATAATTGAAGTGCTTTTGCTTGACCAATATAATTTTCTGAACGCTTATTGTATGACATTATTTATTTAAAACAATTATATAAAATTATTTTAAAACATTTTAAGTTATTTCAAATTGCTTGTTTTTGGAAGCAACAACCCACAAGCAAATATCTGTAAACTGATTGAACAATGCTTCATAAAGCAAGACAATGACTACAAACACAATGCCAGAACACGAATTACCTCAAAACAAACCAGTAGTAACGATGACTGCTGTCAAGGCCAGATAAAGAATCCTCAGACAAGACATCCAGTGTATGGTAGAGTCAATCGAATGCAGCAAAAGTATATGCGACCAAAAACTGCAACGTAATTGTTTTTGAAAAACATGAATCTTTCCAAACATAAAACCGCTGATGCCATGAAATAGTAATTTTCAAATTGTGATAGATTTTTTTATAAAATATTTAAGTATAGAAGCAATAGAATAACAGTTCACTCTCCAAATATTAAAAAGGATACTGTACATACTATTCTTTCCCCCCACCCCTGATATTTGTGATATTAAAATACCATTGAAGGCACTGCTTATCGCAGACACTCCTAGTAGACTCCACACTGATGTCGATGACATTTATAATGTAAAATTAAAACCAGCTTCAAATGAGGTTTTAAAAATAGGTCATGCATTTGCAAAAAATCTCAGAAAGTATGGAACCTTGAAATGACCATATCTATTTAATCGCTTGTCAGAAAATGTTATGAGACACCATGTTGTTTCTGGAGGTGTATTTCAGTATATTCTAAAACAATTAGATGTTGTTGTTAAAATACTGTCAGCTCCACTTTAATGAAATCTCATGAATAACTTTCACTGTTTAATTTGGAAGATCAGCACTGATATTTTACCCACAAACAGGGCAAAGGGTTATTTGTACAGTGAGGAAAATGATTAATAAATCACAAAACGCCTGAAAAATGGAAAATGACTTTTTATTTGTTTAAAAAATTATAACAATGGCGTAAGTAAAATAAAAGCCCATGATTTATTTGTATTCTGCAACGTGGGTATGTATTATTTCCATGCTTAACAAAATCATTATATATTTCTGCATAAATAAATAAAAAATATACAAAGTGAAGGGGGAAGAACAAGTGTAATCAGACAAAGGTATTATTATCTGAATCATTTGGCGTCACTGACGATCAATCAATAGTTTAAATTAATTGACAATCCCTTTCGTTACTTCTCCCCATTGGGTATTATAGAATATTTACCTATATACTGTATAATGCAAATATCTCTCATGATCAGAAAAAAATAAAATAGACAACATTATGGCAAATGATATGTTTTTGTCCCAAATGACATCACGCCTGCATTTAGACAAGTGGACAGAATCTGCCATCTGGTCTTTTGGCCAACCAGAATAGCTATTTTGCCAGTCTAAACACAACCCATATTCCCTTTAGTTCGCTATAGGTATTATTATCATCTGGGATTCATAATGTGTGTAGCTATATGCATTTGTTTGTATTTACATTGTTATTTAACACCAGGCAGCAGTCAGAAGGAGAGCTGTTAAAAAAAAAATGAAAGAAACAAAGAAAAACGTGCACAAGATCATGGAACTAACACACTGACTGAAACACAAGGGAATGTATCAGTTTATAACAGATAAACAGATGCATTTTACAGAGAGATTTAAACAAATGCATTCCTCGTTCGCAGTAACACGCTCTCTTATTATTTCAGGCTGAGGAAAGCTTCAAACACTGACTTATTTCCAGGGAATCTCCAGCAGGGGGCGCTACATTTGGAAATAGCAAAAATACTTAATTTCAATAGGAGGAAAAGTGACATTGTTTGGTCACAGGTTTGATTGCTCCTCTTTCTACCATGTCTTTTGAGTATTTAAGATTCATCCTGGCTCTAGGGGCCGTGCCTGTCCCAGCGGCATATACTCTAATAAAAGGTTTTCATTCCAAACCTCGACACCTGAAGTATATTTATCCGACAACAAATTAGGTCAGATCATGCATGGCCGACTGCAAAAACAACACAACACTGTGACAACCATGCACTCATTCATAACCAGAAGGAGAAGCCATGAAGGCTTCAAAGTCTCAACCATCCAAAAATGGCCTACATTCCATCCAACGTGGCCAGCTATGAGCCACAGGACTTTGGCGTGAATCCAACAGCTACCGCACTTACCGCACAAGACCAGCGTGGAAGCCACTTGAGGTTACTGAGGCACACCCCCAGATGATACTAGACCAATCGGCAGGGTAAATTCTCCATCCAGTCCCTATTTGCCTTAAATTTTCCCTGTTACCACTAAAACACCAACACCTCCACATACAGGCAGGACTGGATACCATGCAAAAAAAAATACTTAGCAAAAAAACAGCAACATTCAAACTATAAAAAAATTAGCAGGCGATAAGAGGACATTAAACATGATCAAATGAGAAGAACCAGGAAAAAGCTGATATATTCCTCATCTGCAGTCAACGTGGCACCCTATGTGAAAAGAGCCCCTGGGCCCAACATGATGAGAACTGGATTACATAGAGGAAAAAAGTTACCCATTTCAAACACAAATAAGTTGTGTTACACAAACAGGCCTTTTCTTCAAACATCTCATACACAAAAAGGGAAGGATGATCATTTTCTGAATTTCAGAGTGTTTTGACAATCTCCGCATAGAAATCAGGGAAATTATGTTTTTGACAGCACTGTGCCTTTAACGTCCCTAACGGACCACCATCAGTTCTGAGCGCCCTTTCACAGGCGCTACCATAACAAGGCCATCAAAACAGACTCAAAGCTACAGACTTCATTTTTTACTAATAGGATATCTTCCTTCACCAGCAGCCATTGTGACTAGTAGTTTCAGGTTGAACACGGCATAAAACCTGGACATAAAAACTATGTGGTGTTTGCATGACTATCGATGTAGCTAATCAGAGACAAGTGTAAATATGGCACACTCACACTCACAGCATTAGCGGTGAAGGCCTATGACAAAGTCCAGTAAAAAAAAAATTGTACAGCAATTTCTAAAGCATTATTTACAAAAGCAAAAGTAGTTTCTGGAGCAATACATACTAGACAATAAAGACACCAAGAGAGAATTCCATCTAGATTGATTTCTACTAGACAATGACAAGAAGGGAATATAAATGAGATCTTGAAGACAATTCTAGAGATACATCGACTAGATACAAAGAGGCCAAGAGAGAAGGTAGAGCTATACATACTAGACAGTGACAAGATAGTTGCTACTGTAGGTCTACAAGAGTGAACACCTTCCAAGTATAGTAAAAACAATGTCAACTGATCGAAAGGTGAATATAGAGATATATAAACTAGACCAGGGTTTCCCTAAACTGCTCTGGCCTCCCCAGATGTTTCCCATGTTTGGTTTTAACACAATCTAATCCCATTAGTATGCCAATCATCAAACTTTTTAAGTGAACCAAGTGGGCCAGTTCAGGGTTCAAAGCAAATGGTGAAACGTCCAGTGAAGCCTGAGGAGAGATTTAGGAAACGTGTGCGCGTAAAAGATGCTACAGACGGTTCTAGCGCAAGGTCTAATATACATTAAGTATGATCTGAGTTTGATGCATAGCACTGGACAATTCCTGTTGTGGACAAAGTGTGAGGACAAGGGATTTGAGCCCTGCCTTAGAGCCCTGCATGTGCAATCATCCATTAACTGGTCGGCTGGTTTCTTTCAACCAGGTTCTGATGTATCATATCAGTGCAACAGTTCAGCATGTTGGTTAAAATGTAATAACAAATATTTATATATGTGCACGCAACCAACTTGGGGGCACAACTAATTGGTTTCAGTGGCAAGTTACAGGTAGTCCAAAGAAAACAGCCCTTAATTGTAAACACATCAGATATGTGCTGCACAAAAACACACACGCCAATGTGTTATACGTGGGAATTAGAAATTGACAACTATTCGGCCGAAAAAGTGACCCCTACACCCGTGTTGACCTTTGACACTAGTACTGCAGTTCAGCTACACTGACAAGCTTTTGAAAGCATGAAACAAACCGTTTACAAAACCATTTAGGGTTAACAGTTTATGCTATATATCAGCAAAAATATTTAACATAATAAACCTTGTCAATTCAGTGCACTAACCAGCACCAGCCACATGCGTTTAAAATAGCACTATTGTGAAACATCCCTAAATGTGCCCTATGGAAGATTTAGGCCATAAGGCTTTAAAAATCCTTAGTTACATTGACATCCTTTCATTGGACACATACGGACTGTTAGGAAAGTACTTGATGAAGTATGATTTCAAAAGATATTTCATTATGAGTAAAATACATTACGTTAGAAGAGAAAAACATTGTGACATCCACTATTAGAAAAGAAAAGGTGGACAGCAGTTACATGGTCCTGACGCTGATATCTCCTTCCATCAGAGAAGTCACACCATGCAAACAAATCATTGGTTTAGAAGAAAAAGTGACAGTGACATCCAATACTAACTTATTAAAACACAGCAATGCATCCTACTTGGCAAACGGCCTGCTGCACGTTTGAATCTTGTTGAATGAGATCGTGACAGGTTCTAATATGTTGTAGACAGGGTGAGATTACACTTAAAGAACAATACGTTTTGAACAAGGATCTTGACAATTTGAAGGGGCGGGGGTGTTGTGTTGTTCTATGTTAAACATTCATCAGAAGGATGGATAAGCAACTATGTCTGCAACATTGCTACATGTGCTTTGTGTTTGGATGTATTTACGCACGTATGTCTGCTACAATCCATTAACATTTAAGGATGAAGATGTACAAATGTGGTCTTTTACAAGTAAAAAATTGAAGACTATAGCAAAACAAAAGTTCAACTTTCTCCACGGACAGAAAAGTGGACTTCATTAAGTGGAAGTGATTTAGGCTGATGGCGTGCGAAGGATGGGGGTCCGTAATGTTTAACACCCAGTTTTATTTCACCTGGCCAAGGCATCTCCGTGTCTGAAACAGCTCCCTGAGTAACTTGCACAACCGTGAGCTCTTACTTTGACTACTGAACAGTGAAAGATGGCCTGCAGGGCAGGGGGGACTTTCTTTCAAACTTGGAGAATTTGGAGGGGGTGCTATAATTCATTTGAATCGGTCACTTTTGGATTGAGAACAAATGTAGAGACCAGCTCATGAATGGGTTTACAAACACACATGTATGCTGTCCTTCAACATGCATGTAAAATACTCACCAATCAACAGATGCATTTCAACCTCAACCATCTGTACTCTCAAACTCTCAAATTTCAAGTGTGACAAAGCATAAAAAGCCAGTGATACGTACAACTATGAAAAAGCCCCAATAAGTGAAACGGCATTATTCCAGCAATCAAGCTATCCGCTGTAAAATGATACCTGAAAAACAAAACAGGAGACAAACCAGCCCGGGCAGTCCAGTGAACGATTGACCCATGACCTTGATGATTCCAAACGACCTATCCATTGACATTATAAGTAGTTTCAAAGTGAGCACTGGGCTTCTGTTACTTGGTCAGGAGCAATCAGGGTTTTCTTTCGGTTATTTCTTCTTTTTGGGGCGTTGGGGGACTATTTCAGACATGGATGAGCCTTCACTATGATATCAGATAAAATACTTCACCAATCTTCCCTCCTCTGTACACTATCCATCTATCATTTTGTTCTCTTCATGGATTCATATTTGTCTTTTATCATGCCATTGGTTGTTAAGTTTCACTTGTCATCCTGTTTGTCTGTTTTTCTTTCATTCGTTCCTCGACTGGTATTTTGTTGGCCCTGTGTTTTTCATCACCGTTTTTGGCACTCTGCCTCCCCTGATGAAATTACATGAACTGCATCTGGAAAAAAGATGGAAAGAAAGATCAGGACTAGTATTGTTAATGCCATTGCAGACAGGCATATTCCATATACAAGAATTAGGGTGAGGAAAAACCTGGTTCAGTCATAATTTCTCTGGTGCAATTCATAAAAGAAATGTGGCATTGGCTAAGCCGAGATGAACAGCATACATTTTTGACTGGCATAACTTTAAACAGCTGAAAACCTATTGATAAAGCTTATAAAAATGTTAAAATCACAATACTATGTAATAGGAATCCAGCCAAATTCAGGAAAATAGTAAACACCCTGAAGAACAATTGCTGATTGATGCCTCCTGAACAAATAACAATTTGGCTTTAAATGATTGTAAATGACATTCAGTACTAGATGAAAAATCTAATGATTTGGCCCTATTTATTGACCTGTCCAAAGCTTTTGATACAGTTGATCATTCTACATTCATTAAAAAAATGACCTCACTTGGACTGGCTGAGGACCCTTGCTTGTGGTTTCAGAATTATCTTAGTGATAGAACCCAGGCCATTGTAACCAATGGTGTTGTCTATTTTTGTAGCAGTTCAATAGGGAGTTCCTCAGGGTTTGATTTTAGGTCCTTTGTTGTTCACTATATAAATGAAGGTACTGGAACTGCATAATGTTGGAAATGGAAATAAAAAGATATCCGAAGCCTTGCAAATTCCAGTTAGTACTGTGCAATCACTAATTTTAGGAAATGTAATATTCAGGGATCTCTTGATACCAAGCCAAGATCAGATAGACCAAGAAAGATTTCAGTCAAAACTTCTAGAAGAATTGTTTGGGATACAAAGAAAAACCCACAGGTAACCTCGGGAGACATACAGGCTGCTCTGGAAAAAGACGGTGTGGTTGTTTCAAGGAGCACAATACGACAACACTTGAACAAAAATGAGCTGCATGGTCGAGTTGCCAGTAAGATGCCTTTACTATGTCAGTGCCACATAATACATGCAATATGTTTGACAACACCTTGACTTGCCTCACAGCTTCTGGCACACTGTAATTTGGAGTGACGAGACCAAAATAGAGCCTTATGGTCACAACCACAAGTGCTAAGTTTGGAGAGAGGTCAAGAAGGCCTACAGTGAAAAGAATATCATCCCCATTTTGAAGCATGGTGGTGGCTCACTGATGTTTGTGGGGGGAGTGAGCTCTTTAGGCATGACAACCTTGTGAAAAGTGATGGCAAAATCAATGTAGCATGTTATCGGACAATACTGGCAGAAAATTTGCAGTCTTCTGCACAAAAGCTGCGCATGGGACGCTGATGGAAAATCCAGCACGACAATGACCCTAAGTCAAATGACTGAAATGTGCAGTTCATGCAAGATGACCAAAGACTTTGCATGACCTGGAGGCAGTTTGCCAAAACTAGCAGCTATACCACCTGCAAGAATTTGGGGCCTCATCAACAACCATCACAAACTACTACACACTGTCATTGATGCTAAAGGGGGCAATACACCATATTGACAACTGAGGGTATGCAGGCTTTTGAACAGGGGTCATTAAATTATTTTCTTTGTTGCCATGTTTTGTTTTATGATTGTGCCATTCTGTTATGACCTACAGTTGGATATGACTCCCATGAGAAATAGAAAAACATTGTTTTGCCTGCTCACTCATGATTTCTGTAAAAAGTTACATCTATTACCAATTCTCCAGGGGTATGCAAACCTTTGAGCACAACTGTATATTTTGAGATCATGTGAAATTTCTATTGACCTCAGGTGGACTCCATTCACCTAATTATGTAAGTTCTGAGGGCAATTTGTTGCACAAGAGGTTATTTAAGTTTATGTTGTACACAGGGCTCAGCAGAGTAAAGAAACCTTTAAGTCTACGTCTTATTGTCTCTGTATAAATAAGTCTTTTTTTATTTTATTAATTCAGTACTTTAGCCTTAGTGTGCAGTTATAATTTTAGATAAATTCCTTATACAGTGTTTAAGTTAAACAAGAGCCCAGCTTGCCCCCATAGAAATATGCATGTATAGCATTCACCAGCTGCTATATTGTAAGGTGAACCACAATCTTCTCATCTATGAGACATCTGACCTCATTAGCATTCTGCTTGGAAAGCAGAGTTTTACAAACAGTAGAATACCACAAATCAATAGGGTTCTGCTCTGAAAACAGAATTCTTACCAACAGTGGAACACCACAACTCATTCTTTGATTAACAACAAATTGTGCAGGGTTGAATTAAATTATTGGCACACATTTGTCCATCTTGGTTTAGTTCTGTCTTTGGTTGTGTTGTGGCATTTATGGCAGAGGAGCTGGTATGAAGTTACCTGGGCTCCAGGCATGGGGGCGAAGGGGTTGGTAGGTCTGAGTACAGGCTGGTTGTACATCATGGGCTGGGGAGCCATTACCTGGACACTACCCATCTGACCCATCTGAGGAGCCACCTGTACAGAGAGAAAACATTTAATATTCTGGGGTGGTCTCGTGGTCTGCCCAACTTCATCCAGCCCACTGACATGTCAGCACATTCCCAACCGCTCTACTGGTGTAAATCCAGACCAAATGAACAACCGACAGAGACAGATACACGTACAAAAAGAAAAGCTAGTTTTGCATATGAAGGGCACAGGCCAGACTCCAGATGCTAACTTTTCCCTTAGCTTGCTGTAATTCATGCTACATACATTGGGTCACACGTTTAAGGTTCTACTAAATGGTGTGTTGGGTCTGGCTGTGTGTTAGGTGGTGCTTACTATTCTACACATTTTAGGTTCTACTACATGGTGTGTTGGGTCTGGCTGTGTGTTAGGTGGTGCTTACTATTCTACACATTTTAGGTTCTACTACATGATGTGTAGGATCTGGCTGTGTGTTAGGTGGTGCTTACTATTTTACACATTTTAGGTTCTACTACATGGTGTGTTGGGTCTGGCTGTGTGTTAGGTGGTGCTTACTATTCTACACATTTTAGGTTCTAGTACATGGTGTGATGGGTCTGGCTGTGTGTTGGGCGGTGCTTACTATTCTACACATTTTAGGTATTACTACATGGTGTGTTGGGTCTGGCTGTGTGTTAGGTGGTGCTTACTATTCTACACATT
>JACXGM010009750.1:0-11706 GCA_016801145.1 Umbra pygmaea | reverse complement strand
TGGTCAAACACACAGCTAAGGCTAAACACAGGTATTTAAGCATCTAAAGAGGAAAATACTTCAATAAATAAACTACAGGTAAAATAAAAGTCTAAATATAACAAAGTATGATAAACTATTACAAAAATTACTCCATGTAAAACGTGAATTAAACAACAAACACATACAAGACTTTATCTTGGCCAGGTCGCCGTTTTAAATGAGAATTTGTTCTCAACGAGCCCACCTGGTTAAATAAAGGTTAAATAAATAAAATAAATAAAAAGACAAATAAAGGTAAACTCCAGTTAAAGCAAAGAACATCTAAAGACAATAACATATAAAATATTGGTATTATATATCCCAGGTAAAAAACAAATACAGGTATAATAATTTAAAATACAGGAAAACAGGTAACACACACAACATGCATGACAGCGAGTCTGAGAAATAATGGAAGTGCTCCTGTGAAATACCACATTGAGTCAGTAAACATCTCCTTGGTACAAACAAACTCTAAATGTCCTAGGCTTTTAAAGGCAAGTGGCAGTAGGATGAGGAAAACCCTTTCAAATGTACAGGGAGGAAAAATAGACGCTTTTATCTTTCAAATTAAACAACAAGTAGAGGAGGAATGTGGGAGGGATCAAAGTGATTTCAATCCAAATTGGCCCCTCGTACACTCCACCTCCTAGCCAAACATGCATGCTTTAAGAGGCACGAGGAATGAGCGAGGGTACACCTCACACAGAGTGGACACTACTGAGTAAAGGGTGGAGAATAGGCTGAAGTAGCCCTGGTGAACAGCAGTGCACTATGTAGGGAATAAGGTGCTTTTTAGGATGAAGGCCTACTACTTACATAACTGGTATAGAACATCCCATTCTGCATAGGATGCACAGAGAGAGACAGAGAGAGATTGATTTGAGAGAAACAGGGAGAGAATTACATTTAGAGATGCAGTAATGAAGTAAAGAAATAAAGACAAAACACATCAAAACAAAAAGGATGAGAGAAATGAGGATGACAACACAAACAGGATGAAAAGAAAAATGAAAGTGGGGGAGAGAGAGAGACAAAGGGAGGACAGGAAGCCAGGGGTTAGTGACAGATCTCCACAGTCAGCCAGTATTGTCCAAGAGATCAGCCGGACAATCATCCATCTCAGCACTCAGCAGACTTGGCTAGTACCCACCCACATGTACGCTGATGCCCTGCCCACACGCACGTACGCAGGAGTACACCCACACAGCTTTAAACAAGACACTACACAGCTCAGCACTTAGACTTGGTTAGACGCACGCACGCACGCACGTCTGTAATTCTGGGAAACAATCAGTATGTATCACACTGTGTCTCATAGAAACCAGGGAAGTTACGGTAGATCAGTACATTTTAATTTGTATTCAGGGAGGGATTTTTGTGATGGCACCAAAGCCATTGTCCAGGGAATTTTATCTAGTAAAAATAGCCAATTCAATTCAATGTGAAGTACCATCCCATTTACAACAGGGCCTAAAGCAGGGAAGAGTTCAAGTATTCTGCTAGGTTCACCCGTTTAAAACCTAACTTACCTGGTTAGGGGAGTTCATTGTTAACCACTGACAATTACTAGTCACTTTTTACTCTTTGTTTTCATTTCATAGATCCCTGGTACGTTATGAACTTCATTTACCTTTTCATTATGGTTTCAATTAGGAACTTCACAAAATGTATGAACTCAGCAAAACCCAGAAAATAACTTTTACTCTGTATTCTACCCCAGCAGTGGTCAGTGGATCTTAATTGGGGACACCGGGCTCGCATTACATTTAGGGCCAGAGTGAATGGATCTTAATTGGGGCCGCCGGGCTCACATTATGTTCGGGACTAGAGTGAATGGAACGGTGTGTAGCACATCGAACCCATTGTGTGATACTGCTCCGTTTCCCCCAGTCCAGACGGTAATGCGAGCCTGGTGTCCCCAATTAATATCTATTCACTCCGGTCCTGAACATAATGCAAGCCCCACGTCCCCAATTAAGATCCACCGGCCGCAGCTGCTCTACCCACACCTGCCTAAAAGTACACTCTGGCAGGTAGAGAGAAAAAAAGTAACTGAGATTACTTGGCCACTATGTATGACAAACGTTTCTGAAATAATGTATGTATTCCCAGCTAGAAATAGCATGGTATACTGCTGCATTTTTATTTTCACTTTTGTGACCAAGACATAAGATGTGACACAAGTTTTAGCTAACCGCTTTAAGGTTACCATGGGAACGGAGTCACTTTTGGGGGATAATATCTGTCTGAAGTTTTAGCTGGAATCTGACTATTATTTTTAAGCAGTTCAAAATCTTAATAACATACTGCAAGTAAATAGTTTAACCTACAGAACACGTCGCACACACGCACGCACGCACACACGCACGCACACGCACACACACACGCACGCACACACACACGCACGCACACACACACGCACACACACACGCACACACACACGCACACACACACTTTATGCCAAAAAAAGACACCAGAGTCACCAATTGCACATTAATTATTTTAGCTCTGCACTTGGTACATTATGATTTTTTCCACTTGCAAGCGTTGATGTCAATCCCTGCACACACATACACACAGTCTTCCAGTAACACTCACCAGGTGTTGAACTGGCATTGAGGCGGGCGCCATGGGGGCGGGGCTCCAGGCGGTGGTGGTGGTCATGGTCTTGCTCTGCCAGTTGTGTCCCCCCGTCAGCTTCTTCTCCCCGGGCTGGTTCCACTGCATGTCTGGCCTGAACACCGGGGCGCACAGTGACAAAATGCAGCCACGCAAAAAACACCGCACCCGTTAATCAACTGCTATGCCAAACAGAATGAACAGCAATTATTTGACTGGATTCATAACATCTTTTTATAGACTGCGGCTAAACCGCCTTTCAAAGTCTTAAAGCGCTTAACCAGCAGAATCTTTTCATCATCTGTGGCCACTGTAATTATAAAGCTACTGTTATAATTGTTTGAATTACCGATATGAATAAGCAATAAGGCTTGTGGGAAGTGTGGTACATTGGCCAATTATTACAAATCCCAGAGGGGCCTTATTGCTATTGAAAAACTGGTTAGCGATGTAGATCGCTGTTGTGACATACTTGTGGTATTTTCAAGCACTGGTTCCTACCGTATCTATAAAGCCAACAGTCAAGGCCGGAAAAACCATGCTCTACCAAACCACCCACACAGGGTCTGCGTGGTTGTTGTCAAAATAGTTTGCTAAAGTTCAAACAGATATTTTTGTGATATTCTGGTTATAAGGAACTGTTTTATTAAACCAATTTAAAGTGAAATTCACAGCATTTTAGCTACTTTGCAGATTTGCAGCAGAGACAATTTATATGTAAAATATTGAAATTACTTTTGTGCTCGTTAAACATTGTTATAAGAGGTTTCAAAAACATATTCAGAATTCCAGAAGGCACTGTTGACAGATTAAACTGATCAGACATTTGGGTAAAATTCTATCAAAGTAATGAACCTTAACATGACCATACACTACAGTATCTCACAAAAGTGAGTACACCCCTCACATTTTTGTAAATATTTGATTATAACTTTCCATGTGACAACACTGAATAAATTACACTTTGCTACAATGTACATTAGTGAGTGTACAGCTCGAATAACAGTGTACATTTCCTGTACACTGGCCACAAGTGAGTACACCCCTAAGTGAAAATGTCCAAATCGGGCCCAATTAGCCATTTTCCCTCCTCGGTGTCATGTGACTTGTTAGTGTTACAAGGTCTCAGGTGTGAATGGGGAGCAGGTGTGTTAAATTTGGTGTTATCGCTCTCACACTCCCTCATAATTGTCACTCTCTGGGGACCTGAAAAAAATGTGTTGCTCTACATAAAGATGGCCTAGGTTATAAGAACATTGCCAAGACCCTGAAACTGAGCTGCAGCATGCTGGACAAGACCATACAGCGGTTTAACAGGACAAGATCCACTCAGAACAAGCCTCGCCATGGTCGACCAAAGAAGTTGAGTGCACATGATCAGCGTCATATTCAGAGGTTGTCTTCGTCCCAGAAGGAAGCCTCTTCTAAAGAGGATGCACAAGAAAGCCCGCAAACAGTTTGCTGAAGACAAGCTGGCTAAGGACATGTATTACTGGAACCATGTCCTGTGGTCTGATGAGACCAAGAATAACTTATTTGGTTCTGATTGTGTCAAGCGTATGTGGCGGCAACCAGGTGATCTGTACAAAGACAAGTGTGTCTTGCCTACAGTCAAGCATGGTGGTAGGAGTGTCATGGTCTGGGCCTGCATGAGTGCTGCCGGCACTGGGGAGCAACAGTTCATTGAGGGAACCATGAATGCCAACATGTACTGTGACATACTGAAGCAGAGCATGAGCCCCTCCCTTCAGAGACTGGGCAGCAGGGCAGTATTCCAACATAATAACGACCCCAAACACACCTCTAAGACAACCACTGCCTTGCTAAAGATGCTGAGGGTAAAGGTGATGGACTGGCCAAGCATGTTTCCAGACCTAAACCCTATTAGGCATCTGTGGGGCATCCTCAAACGGAAGGTGGAGAAGCGCAACATCTCTAAAATCCACCAGCTCTGTGATGTCGTCATGGAGGAGTGGAAGAAAACTTCAGTGGCAACCTGTAAAGCTCTGGTGACCTCTATGGCCAAGAGGGTTAAGGCAGTGCTGGAAAATAATGGTGGCCACACAAAATATTGACACTTTGGGACCAATTTGGACATTTTCACTTAGGGTTGTACTTACTTTTGTTGGCAGCAGTTTAGACCTTAATGGCCTTGTGTTGAGTTAGTTTGAGACAGCAAATTTACAATGTTACACAAGCTGTACAATCACTAATTTACATTGTAGCAAAGTGTCATTAATTCAGTGTTGTCACATGAAAACTTTAAATAAAATATTTACAAAAGAATGAGGGTGTACTCACTTTTGTAAGATACTGTATACGACCAAACGTATGTGGACACCCCTTCTAATGGTGGAGGGACTGTTTTTCAGTGTTGGGATTAGGCCCCTTAGGTCCAGTGAAGTGACATCTTAATGCTACAGGATACAATGACATTTTAGACAATTGGGTGGTTCCAACTTTGTGACAACAGTTTGGGGAAGGCCCTTTCCTGTTCCAGCATGAATGTGCCCGTGAACAAAGCGAGGTCCATTAAGACATGGATTGACGAGTTTGGTGTGAAGGAACAAGGGTCCTGTACAGAGCCATGGCCTCAACCCCATTTAAAATCTTTGGGATGAATTGGAACAGCGATTGTGAGCTAGGGCTTCTCATCTAACATCAGTGCCTGAACTCACAAATGGTCTTTTGGTTGAATGGGCACAAATTTCCACGGACACTACAAAACCTTGTAGAAAGTGTTCGAAGAAGTGGCAGCTGTCATAGCTGCAAAGGGGGACCAACTAGATATTAATGAATTCCCATGGTTTTAGAATGAGATGTCCAACAAGATCATATGGGTGTGATGCAGGTGTCCACATACTTTTGCCTATATAGTTTATCTATGTTATTGCTAATCAGACAATGTAATTAAGGTCACCATGTTGTTTTTGGAGGTGTATTTCTACATATTGTAATAGAATTTTGTGAAAATACAGTATGTTCCACTTTAACACTTCCTACTGGCACTAGTGCTTAATTTTTACTTTTGGACATCCAGCATAAGCAAAGCTGTAGAAACAATATAAATACTTTTTTTAAGCTATTTAATTAATATAATTGTTTAAATCATTCAGGGCCCATTTTCCTCATAATGACAGAAATTGAGTCTGGTGTACTGCCCTTTAAGCATAACTGTCTCCTTTATCTTTCCTCAATGTCTCTGTCCAATCAAGCATGCAAATAAAATAGATGGACTCAAACAAACAGTTTGATCTAGGGTGCCAATTTACCCCACTTCACCCTACAGTCATGTTACATTTAGCCCACTTCACCCTACAGTCATGTTACATTTAGCCCCCTCTACTATGCAGGTCATGTAGCGGAACGCTAGTGCCATGTCACAATCTGTGGGCGCTGCAAATACACGGGGAGATTTTTCGCTCTGGTTGCTTGTCAGTATCCCTGTTCCTTTCACACAGCCTTACAACATCAAAGCAGCCTGAGCGGAATATTTATCTTCTAGAGAATGCACAACAAGCCAACTAGGTAAACACACTTGTTTATATGGGGCTTGTCTGAATTTACTATTCATTATTCGTGTTTGCTGAGGAGAATTAAACGTGGACTGTGCAAGCCTCTGAGGAAATGTTATGTAGCCTCTTTTTGCCGTGGCGGAAAAAAATTACATTAACGCAGCAGCATCTCTGCTTTTCCATTTCACGCCAACACACTTTCGCATATATGTGTAACACAAGACAAATCATTGCATCAAAGTGTTTTATTTCAAAGAAAAATGTTCATTACGTACACTCACCTAAAGGATTATTAGGAACACCATACTAATACTGTGTTTGACCCCCTTTCGCCTTCAGAACTGCCTTAATTCTATGTGGCATTGATTCAACAAGGTGCTGAAAGCATTCTTTAGAAATGTTGGCCCATATTAATAGGATAGCATCTTGCAGTTAATGGAGATTTGTAGGATGCACATCCAGGGCATGAAGCTCCTGTTCCACCACATCCCAAAGATGCTCTATTGGCTTGAGATCTGGTGACTGTGGGGGCCATTTTAGTACAGTGAACTCATTGTCATGTTCAAGAAACCAATTTGAAATTTTTGAGCTTTGTGATATGGTGCATTATCCTGCTGGAAGTAGCCATCAGAGGATGTGTACATGGTGGCCATAAAGGGATGGACATGGTCAGAAACAATGCTCAGGTAGGTCGTGGCATTTAAACAATGCCCAATTGGCACTAAGGGGCCTAGTGTGCCAAGAAAACATCCCCCACACCATTACAACACCACCACCAGCCTGCACAGTGGTAACAAGGCATGATGGATCCATGTTCTCATTCTGTTTACGCCAAATTCTGACTCTACCATCTGAATGTTTGAACAGAAATCGAGACTTATCAGACCAGGCAACATTTTTCCAGTCAACTGTCCATTTTTGGTGAGCTCTTGCAAATTGTAGCCTCTTTTTCCTATTTGTAGTGGAGATGAGTGGTACCTGCTGGGGTCTTCTGCTGTTGTAGCCCATCCACCTCAAGGTTGTGCGTGTTGTGGCTTCACAAATGCTTTGCTGCATACCTCGGTTTTAACGAGTGGTTATTTCAGTCAAAGTTGCCCTTCTATCAGCTTGAAGCAGTCGGCCCATTCTCCTCTGACCTCTAGCATCAACAAGGCATTTTCGCCAACAGGACTGCCGCATACTGGATGTTTTTCCCTTTTCACACCATTGTTTGTAAACCCTAGAAATGGTTGTGCATGAAAATTCCAGTAACTGAGCAGATTGTGAAATACTCAGACCGGCCCGTCTGGCACCAACAACCATGCCACACTAAAAATTGCTTAAATCACCTTTCTTTCCCATTCTGACATTCAGTTTGGAGTTCAGGAGATTGTCTTGACCAGGACCACACCCCTAAATGCATTTAAGCAACTGCCATGTGATTGGTTGAGTAGATAATTGCCTTAATGAGAGATTGACCGGGTGTTCCTAATAATCCTTTAGGTGAGTGTATGTTTTATATATACATTTGAATTTCCGCCTATCTAGGTAGAGATTGTCTAATACAAATCATCTGCACATTAGGAATCAGGAATACCATTTTAGACTGGGCTTCATTTGGTTTGACCTGAACATGAGCTTTCCAGTGTTGACTAGAGCCTGGTACAGTATATTGAGTTGGCAGCCTGCCATTGTCTCTATTGTCCAGGGAAAACACTGCAGTAGTAAGCACTATATCACATCAACTGTATACAGAGACTACGCACTCAGACGTACAAAGCACAAGTCAGACACTTACTTCTTGGCTGGGGCTCCTCCAAACTGCAGGTCTGAAAGAGGAGAGAGAGGAGGGTGAGAACAAAAGAAAGATATTGAAAGATGGAAGGAGAGAGTGTAGGTTAGAGGGGTAGAGCAAGGAAGCAAAGATGAAAGGATGTAGAAGAGAGTGAGATCGAAAACAAGAAAGATTGAAAAAACAATTAATGTCCGTAAGTCAAAGAGAGAATGAAGCAGCCAGGCCTGTCATGGAGAGAAATCTCTAGAAACACCTGGGGGAGAGAAAGCTCTAGAAAAAACCTGGGGGAGAGAAAGCTCTATAAACATCTTGGAGAAAAAAAAATGCTGCTAAAGTTCCTCTTTCTGTCCTCTTCTAACCCAGAGCTCTCAAACCAGAAGTATGGCAGCTGGTGCCCATATTAGCCTGGCCCAGAACCAACTTTGAGTGGAAGCTGTGTTGGTGCCTTTGAGCATTCCTCGTCTGTTCTTTTAAATAGACGGCAGTGTCTAAAATTCCAAATATTCTGAGAATGACTCTAGATTAATCTTGCAGATGTGGAGATAACATGGCTGATATGAAATGTAGAGGCAAGTAAATGCACCATAAAGCAGACTGCATGGCCCACTTTGAAAAGACAAGCAAAAAGGCAATATTAGATGTCAATGTTGTTCATTAGCTTGATGTTATACTTTGATTAGGAGAGAAATCAAAAATTGTGTACAGATTAAATAGCTGGAAATACAATATTATTAAATAACTTGCAAAAAATATTTTTAATATTGTAAAATGTTTAGTTCTCGATTAAGATTTTATTATTTACCAGAAACATTTAATGTTTTGAGTGTAATATTAATCAAATAAGCAAAATAGGCTTTGTTGTTCATCTTTACTGAAGGGCCATCAGCAAGAAAATGACAGAGAGACAGAGAGAGAGAGAAGACATATGGAGACAGAGAGAGAGTTGCATGACGAGTTAGGACAAAAATTAGCAAGAAACAGGCTGGAAAAGAACAACGCTCATGGCCTTGCGTGGGAATCATTACGTACTGCCTACGAGATTAGCCAGGGACGAGTCGAGGTCATTGGCCAGCAGCTTGCCCCCTGGGTGCCCTGGATGGGGGTGGCCTGGGTGATGTAGAGCCATGGGCGGAGCTTGGGTGTGGGTGGGTACCGTCGGCTTCAACACGTCACCGAGAGCGTCAAAGCCTGGGGGAGACACAGGAAAGGTGCATTTACCGTCGACCAATTAGACACTGCTCTTTCCAAAGCACTTGCTCAAAATGGCACAGATTTAAATTACAGATTTAAATGCCACATATTTAAATTGGAATACAACTAAAAAGGATTATTGTATTTCTACCATTAGGGCCTGGTCTACTACTAATCCTATTTCTAGGCCCAGCAACACCACCTTGGTATTATGATGGATTTATGTTGTTCGTGTTCTAGCCAGGTGTATGATGCTAGATATGTGACATTGGGTTGTTCTGCTTTAGAGACGTTACTCCCGTACCATCTATTTCTAGACTAAAACAGATCGCTTTGGGCATGGGGGAAAAACAATGCAATAGGGCTCTGGTCTAAAGTAGTGTGCTATAAAGAGAATAGGGCTCTGGTCTATAATAATGATCTCTGGTCTAAAGTAGTGTGCTATAAAGAGAATAGGGCTCTGGTCTATAATAATGATCTCTGGTCTAAAGTAGTGTGCTATAAAGACAATAGGGCTCTGGTCTATAATAATGATCTCTGGTCTAAAGTAGTGTGCTATAAAGAGAATAGGGCTCTGGTCTATAATAATGATCTCTGGTCTAAAATAGTGGAATATAAATGGAAATAGGGCAATTCAGAGATTAAAGCCGTAGGTTGTTGGCTGTGTAAACATGGCGTTAACGTCAGTACTACCCAGGAGCAATGCAGTCTGGTCTATAAACGGGGGACATTCTGCCCTGTATAAGGATGGGGCAGCCAGGAGACGCCCAGAAAGTAGTGTAAGAACACGTTAAGATGTTTAGAGGGTTAGGAGACACAGACAGCGTAGGGAAAGAGAGAGACGCGCCCTCATGTTCTCATCACTGGACTGGAATGGAAACAAGCCAGGGATTGAGAGGAAAAATTACATATGAACAAAGAAATAATATTTAGTTAGGATAAAATTTGTCTGGCTTCTAGACAGTCTGCTGACATAGCCCTGTGCCCCAAATGACAACTTATTCTGTATGAAGTGCACTACTGTTTGCCCAAGTCCCTGGGACCATGGTACAGAAGTAGTGTACTATACAGGGTGACATTCGGGTCGCAATCACAGCCCACATTCTTGAAGTAGGAGCTTCCTGCTTTGTTCAGCAGGAAATAGAAGGGAAAGATCAAGAAACACAAGCATACTCAGTGGAGATAGAGAAACAAACATTAAGAAAAAACAAACAAAGGAAAGAATTAACAAAAGCAATAGAGAAAAAAGAAAAAGAACAAGAGAAAAAAGTAGATAACAGAAAAACAGACAAATAAACAATAAGGGAAAGAAGAACAAAAGAACAAGAACAAAAAGAAACAAAGAATTAAGGAAAATATTGGAAAAGGAGAAAGCATTTGAGTGAAAGCCAAGTGTTTGATGGAGGGTTAAAATGGCCAATATGGAGGAGTTTAGCGAGGAGGAGTGGAACGAGATGCTGACATGGGAACAGATTGAAGGGTAGCGCCTGTGAAGAGCACGACAAACAAACAGATGGGGCCACTATGACACGATAGAGCGTACATATACATGGAGAGATGACTTATAAACAGATGGGGCCACTATGACACGATAGAGCGTACATATACATGGAGAGATGAATTAAACAGATGGGGCCACTATGACACGATAGAGCGTACATATACATGGAGAGATGACTTACAAACAGATGGGAATAATGAGAAATGGGCACCATGAAACCACTATTGAAGTTGATGGACAGACGGATGCACGCCGGAAGAAAGCCAATGTCCAAAGCTGTAGCTAGCAGTTACTTAGCCAGTAGCAAAACAGCTTCAAATCTAAACCAGGACGTGTATCCACAAAACACCTCCGAGTTGGGACTGTCGATCTCGGATCAGTCTACATCATTTAATTCATTATGACCACAATCTGAAACTGATCCTAGATCTTCACTCTTACTCTGGGAATCTTTTGCAGAATGCGAGCTGAGGTTTGAAAATACCTATTTACCATAGCAACCCAAGCCAGAATTGTAACCCAGCACTAAAAGCAAATAATGAGTCAAGGTCAGAGTTCTTCAACCCAGTTTCTGGACAACTATCCTCCTGTAGGTTTTAGCTGGTTATGACTCACCAGATTGGGCTCAACCAACAAGCTAATTATTCATCTTCAGATGCACTACATTAGATGTGAGGCAAAAACCTACAGGATGGCAGCACTTCAGAAACAGGATCAAAGAATTTTTACAAGAAGAGTGAGCACAAAATGGCGCCCTATTCCTTATTTAATGCACTATATCATTTACATTTCACCTGTGCCCTGGTCAAAGAAAGTGCACCATAAACGGAACAGGGTATTATTTAGAGTACAAACATTGTCTGTCTTTACCGTCGGCGGCAGGCTGTGCTTTGTTATTGGCTAGCTCTCTAGCCCCGCCCCCGAAGACTGCATCAAAATCTACACTCATGGAGGACTCTGACTCAGCAGCACCTAGGGGACAAAGATCAGATTGGCTGCATAACAGTGTCTTAGGGCTACATAACAGTGTCTTAGGGCTGAATAACAGTGTCTTAGGGCTGAATAACAGTGTCTTAGGGCTG